>RJWT010000626.1:0-61716 GCA_004365215.1 Cuniculus paca | reverse complement strand
AGCTGACTACAATAGAATGCACGGACCCCAGGAGCAAGTGATAACACTGAGTCAATATTTCCTATTTCCTGAATGTAAATGTTTCCCTTTTCTCAATGCTCAAGAATTCAGGTTAATGACTGACAGCCAAAAACAAGGCAAAAGGTTCACAGTATCCCTCTGCAGTGTTACAGCAGATTTTCCCTTACAGACATTAGCCTCTCCTTCACTGGGTGATGATGGGTCTGTGAACTGAAAATTCTCTAGCTCACTGGCTCCACTGAGGCCTCTGTTAACCAGAACTAGAATAGCTTTTGTTAAATAAATCAAGATACACCTTAATTGGCTGTCTGTTTCATTCCTGGGGACTCCATGATTAATTAACCACAGCTAGAGATTTCTGCGACTGAAGCCATTCCCTGATACCTGAGTGTAGCATCTGGCTATTAAAACAATACCCACATTGCTTCAGACTGTTAAATGTCATCACCTGGGCCAGGGCCCAGTTGGCTTCTCATATTCCCACTGAGATCAGGAATACCGTTTTTATTGTAGCTCCTTCCACAAGCATTCCAAGCCCAGAAAAAAAAAATGGAGCCAGCAGAACATTTTAGATATTTGGATATTTTCCTTTTCTATTTTTGCAGGCAAGGAAAAGAAGTGTTTAGGGCAATGGCAGGATACAGGGGTGAAACATGTGGTCCATTTACTCTACTTTCTTATCTCCCAAAGTTTTTGAATTCTTTCCTCTACATTCTGCTAAGGAGACCTTGTCTGGTCTTTTATTTCACCAAGTGAGGCCAACAGTGGGTTCCTGTTTGCTTAAGCAAACCTAGAATATTGTTAAAACAATAGCTAAGGGTCTGAATTGTTGCACTGAATGCAGTGTGTCTTAAGAATGAATGCATGATAATGAATACAGCTTATTTGTGTTTAGAACTAAGAAATCTTACATTATCAACATTGCTGTACATGAAAATGAATTTAAAAAATATACGATGTCTTCGGAGAATCGGCCATGCTGGGACTGGGAGGAGCCCACCAAGAAGTCAACTAGCCAGCCTTTCTGGTAAGTCATGCAAGCCATGCAGGGCCCAGGAAGAGAAAAGTCAGATAGTGCCTCCCTTGAGCCCACCAGTGCATGGGCTGAGAATCAACACGCCCCCCACCCCAGCCCCCCAAGCAACCGACTGGTTCAGGGGTGACAGGCTGAGTTGATAGCAACTAAGGTACGAAAAGCAACAGAATGCTTGTATTCTTTGGTTGATTTTGCAGTCCTGGGGCCAGAGGTCTAAGCATCTATTGGGAGGATAATAGTATGCAATATAGTAAATATGGGAGATTTCCTTTTATCTTGTCTTTGAAATCCAATATTGTTCTGTTTTGTTCTGTTCCGATTGTTTTGCTTTATTCCATGTTTTGTTTTGGGTAGGTTTTATTCTGTTTGTTGTTTGTTTGATTTTGCTATATCTGATGGAATGGACAACTATTGTGAATATAACAAGATATACTATGGTAGCCATTGTTTTCCTAGTGTCCTACTTCGAAGTTCTGTACCAACTTCACAGCTTTGTTTTGATTGGCTTTATTCTGTTTTGTTTTGTTGGATTTTATTATCTTTACAATAAAAAAATTTAAAAAATATATGATGTCTATCATCTGCCCCCCCCCATTCTGAGACATTTAGAACAGAATCTCTGGGGTTAGATTAAGCATCTGCATTTTTTCAAATCTGACCAAGTTATTTTGATCTACAGTGATCAACTGTAGAACTATAGCTACAGATGTTCTCATCTACTCCTAAGGTTTCTACTACCATGCATATGCTATGCTAATAACACACATTTATAAATCTTTCTAAGATCTGATTCTCAACTTCAGTCCCCAAAATAATATTTCAATTTGTCCCCAACCCTCAATTTTATGACAAGCTGTTGGCTTAAACAATTTAAAGTGAACTATCAAATATTTTCACACCTACCATGTGCCAGGAACTACACCAAGCTGAAAGTAAACAAACCATGGCTGGTCTGGCTTTTCTTTGTGTTCACAATTAATTGCCCATTGAGGGCTTCTTTGGTACCATTGCCATTTTGAGATGGATCATTCTTGGTTGTGTTGGCTTTTTGTGCATTGTAAGGTATTTAGTAACATTCCTTACATCTATCACTGGATCACTGGATGCCATTCACATCTCTTTTCTTTGCTGTGACAACTAAAAACTAAGATAGATATTGCCACATGTCCACTGAGGGTCAAAATTGCCCTTAATTTAGAATCACCAGCTTATGATTGTCTCTTTACAAAGATTTCACAAGAAACGTTTTAACATCTTACTAAATATATTGATTTTCACTTCATTGTTTTTAATCTTAGATATTGGTACCATTATCAATATGTCTTTAATCCAGAAATCTCCCTTTCTCAGGACCACTGCATATTCTTGCATAACTGATGTGTTCCAGGCAGGATACAAGGAAGATTTCATATTTCTCTTGAATGTTATGTTTCTTAAGTCTCTTTAAAAACATAACAGCCCTTTCCTATGTGCTTTTGTGTCTCTTATACCATTGACTGAATGAAGATATTGGGTTAACTATGTAATTACATACTGGTTTCTGGATTTGCCTGATTGCTTCCTTCTGATATATTTAACTTGTTGTTCTATACCCTCTCCACTTTTTTTTCTGATAAACTAGAAGTTATATCCAGAAGCATGATTAGATAGATGTCATTTATTTAATGTGATTGTAATACATCAGTTGACACACAATGTGTAGTGTCCCATTTTAGTTATAAGTGTCATGTCCCAATTCCACTACTATAAAGTTGATAGTTTTTGCATCTTGTGAATATCTACTGCAACATAGCCTTTCAGCTAATGGTTTCAGCATCTACTGTAGTTTATTGCCTAGTCAAACTTTCCTTAGGAAATTATGAAATGTTCATTTTCTGGAAATCTATTTTTGAAATAAACAATTGAGATGATAAACGTACACCTGAAGTGAATATATCATGTAGTACATAAGTACCTACATCTGAAAGGAAGGGCTAGAACGTTAAATTTGGAAGTCACCTGCATGTGTCTCACATATAACATCCAGAGACTACACAAAATCTTAAAAGGGAGAGAAGGATCCAGAAAGAAGTACTAAGGTATCCTAGTTTATAACTGAATGAAGAAGAGACAGCAGAGGGCTCAGAAAATAGGAGCTACCACTGTTTTAACATCTCATAGCCTTCATCATGTTCTCCCAGCCCATTTTACTGCTTCTAGTCTTCCCCCTTCTAATTCACTCTCCACAGAGATATGTGACAATTTTTTTTACAAATAAAATCTATCAAATCAGTTTCTAAAACCTTTTAAGGAATGTGGCTCAGTGGTAGAGTATGTTCTTAGCAAGTGAAAGATAGCACCAAAACCCCAAAACCCTTTGGTATGTCTGTTGCTCCAAGTATAAAGTCTCAATCGACTATTAGTATGTGAGACTCTTTCTGATATGACTCATTCAATTTAATTCCTACTTATATTAAAAATATGGGAATTCTACTCTTTTAACTACTCATATTAAAAGTGTGAGAGTTCCACTTATGGGAAAGAGGCAGAAAGACCTGTTGGTGACTGTTTATCAGTGACACAATCATAACTTGTAAAAATTAGTTTAAAAAGCAAAACATTTAATGGTTCTGAAAATTGTCTTATGTACATATTTTGTCTAAAGGCAAAACAGTTATTCAGAAAAATCAATTAAATCTCAATGATGACAGTGTCTATGTTGACTTACTCTTTCCCTCTCTGCTTTCCAACTGAGCCTGAGGGAAGCTCCATTTGCAATGGTGTCACCAACCTGGGGCGTCCTCTCCCTTCAGTTCACAATCCAGAAATACTGGGAGGGACAGGCTGCCAACATCTTTTGCACTCTCTAGCTCGGTGTTACAGAGGCTACATTCCAGTGAGTACAGCCGAGAAGTCACAGGCTGCCTTCTTTCCATCTCTCCCTTAAGATTAGTATAGCCCAGAATACTGGTGCCTCGATCACCCTCACCCAAGATTGCTCACACTGTGAAAGCCAAATGCTAGAAGCTATGAGCCAAAATAAAGATATACTAATAAGTACATAAAAAGATGATTAGTATTGCTAGCTACTGGAGAAATAAAAATGGAACCACAATGATGGCATTTCACGTCACTAAGGATGACTATAAATGAAAAGAGATACAATAACAAATGTTGTGGAGAAACCGGAACCCTCCCAAACTGCTGGTGAAAATCTAAATGGGAACATTTTGGAAAACAGGATAGGTGTTCTTTAAAAGGCTATATAACTTTAATATGAATGTATGTTGCCAAAATTCCACCCTGGGTATCAAGAGAAATCAGATATATAAACACATAAAATCTTATACATGAATCTTCATAGCAGCATTATTTTTAATAGCCAAAAAAATAGAAAAAACATATGTCCATTAACCAATGAATGGGAAATAAATAAAATGTGCCTAGCCATATAATGGAATAATAGTCAATCATAACTGAAGTATAATACAGGCAATAGCACGGATAAACCTTGAAAGCATTATACTAAGTGAAAGAAGTCAAACACAAAAAGTCATTTATTTGATAATTTCATTCATATGAAATATAGAAAATAGGAAAATCTATGAAAATAGATTAGTAGTTGGCTAGGAATAGTGATAGGGGAAAGGGAAGTGACATCCAGTGGATAGGATGTTTCTTTGAAGGAATGAAAATGTTCTAAAATTGTAATGTTGTAAAGCTCTGTAGATTTGATTGAATTATAAAATTTGAGTGGCTAAATTATATGATGTATGAATTATATCTCAATGAAGGTATTATAAAATTATAATCAATGCCTTCTTGTACTCAGCAGTGAATCCTTGAGAAGGGGAGCTTTGCCTCTATCTGTCTACTTTGTTCATCATGGATGTCTAGAGTAGAGACAAAGAGCATGGATTTTTAGAATTAGATCAATCTGAGTTTGTGTCCCAGCATTATGATATACCAGTTGTGTGGTTTTGGAAAAAAAGTGACTCATTTTCTATGCTTGTTTCTTTACTTACATAATGCAATTGATAGAATTAAAATCTTGGAGTTGTCAAAATCATTCAGTGAGACAATATATGAAAAGAACTTAACTAAAATGTCTGCTACATAGCAAGTTCCCAAGAAATGGTGTGTCTCTTTTTATAGTAGGTGCTTAATAAACATGCTGAAGGAAGAAAAGGCGAACAAAAGGTCTTGAGCATAAGATCTCAAAAAAATCTATGTACAGTTTGATTTTGTATTTTATGCTGACATTATAAGTAGGAAGTCACTACATACTCTTGAGTTGAGGAATATTATAAAAATACTTTTGGAGTTATTATAATCGTGACTTAGAGTCTTTAGATAGAGGTATTATAGGCAAAAAAGAAAACTAGGAGAAAACATGAATAGTAATTTCTGCCTGAAATAAACAAGCTCTTTCTCTCCAAGCACAGTGTAACTAGAAAGCCTAAATTACATAACAGGCATGAAAGAGTTTTGGAAAACAAACAAATAAAAGTGATGACTTTTATTAAATTATTAGTTATAGGTGATAGTAGTAACAATTGTACACATATATTTATTCAGATATTAATTAATGAAGCCTGTAGCAGTGTGTGGGAGAGAAACTTCTTTACAGGAATTATTTGAGAAATCTTGTGGGATCAACATCTTGCAGCATAGGGAAAGAAGTAAAACTGGGTGGAGGGAGAAGATGATAGATTGTAATTCAAGCACACAAAGCCCTTATTGGACTGCACATAATACTTCGAAGTTGAGATGACCCTCAGAGTCATCCCCCCTCCCAAAGTTGAGGAGAGGTATCTACACCTTAAATTTGGCCCAGTTGGTTTACTTTTCAGCAAAGGGCAATTCACAGAAAGGCTAACAGTTGAGTGCTGCCAGATGGACTGCCTTCTTACCAGGTGGGGCAGTATCAGTCATTTCTGCCAGAGTTCGGGTAACACAACACATCATCCCTAAAGATATAAAATGGAGGGTTGACAATCATAGTATAAGTTCTTCCCAAAGATATTTGAATTGGATATCAGGTCAGTTGTGGTGTTTTTTTTTTGTTTTTTTTTTTAAGTCTTAGTTATCCAATTCACTAACACACACACACACACACACAATCTTCTGATTCAGTGACTAAATTAATTTCATCTATATCTATAATTGACAAATCATCATAGGAAAGACTTTATGTAATCAGGATTATTGAAAAGTAGTCAAGATATCTGAATGTAATAATTATATCATTTTAGATGCTAAAAAAGATTTCATAGAGTAAGTTCATTAGGATAGTTTGGTACAGAGTAAGTAGTGATTATATCAGATGTATATTTCTATTTTTATTGCCATTAAGTTTTTTTAATGTTAAAGTTTGAACATATCTGCTAAAACTGCTTTAAAATAATTGAATGGAAAAATAATGCAAGTATTGAAATATTGTGGTAATAAACCAAGGACATCTGAGGCACATGGAAATTTGATTATATGATGAGAGAAACTAATTTACTTTTGACACATAAGTCTTCCAGATTCCTTAAATAACAAAAGTAGGCTGACATTTTGGTCCACTGAAGTTATTCATTGCAACTGCTGTTTAAAATGTTTTAAAAGTCAGGATAACATTTTTTTCTCAGAAGCATAAAAACAAAATTTTAATTCTTGAAAGTTTTTCTTTTCATTTCTAAAGATTTTTTTCTTTTGAGATTTTTAAGTGTTTGGAATACTGATTCTAAAAATAAGACAAAAGGTGAGAACAAACTTATGGGGAAAAATGTTACTGAAATTCAGTACAAAGTTGTTATTAGTCTGTAGTACCAAGTATCAATTGTATTATTCCTAAAATGATGTTAATGAAATGTTTTGAAACAGAAGCTCCACAGACACAGGGGGAACTTTTATCAATAGGTAAAACAATTTATAATTATTTACTCCAAGGTAAGTTGTTTGGGCTTCATTGGCAGTGTTACAGTTCAGATTCTTAATCTGCATAGTCTTATCTAGGTTTTATCATAGAGATAAACTAAAGACGATTATGGTGCCTTAGAGCAGTGATCTTTAAACATTTTTTATTCACATTTCCCTCAAATTAAAACTGTAAAGTGCATATATTTTTGTTGCCACCTAAAATTTTTCATTATAAGTTTAAAAAGTTCCAAAGGACATACTTAAAGCATATTATAAATATTTGACTTTTTAATAAAACTGTTACTTCACTCTTTAAAGTTCAAGTGGAATCTAAATACTGTAGAAATTTGATGTCCACTGTTTCAGAGTAATTCACACTAAATGCTAGTGTAACAAATGAACCCACAATTTTAGTTCTTAACATAAAAAATTTATTTCTCTCTCAAATCAATTGAAAGACATAGCTTCTTTATACCTTGACCCTTTATCACTCCTGAGGGTCTCAGAATTCTTTGATTCAAGTCAGTGGACAAACAATAGTGTATTAAGCATAGAATGTTTTTATGAGCTACTCACATTGCATTGGCTATGCAGTCATTTAGCTATATCAAATTGCAAGCAAGGTTGGAAGTATAGTTTAGCCATGGACCCAGGAAAAAGGGACAATAAATTTGATGAATACATATGTAACAGTCTCCACACTACCTTACTTTTCTGCACCACATATCCTTTTTACCATACTTAGAAACAGTCCTCTCCTTCCTAATGTGGAAAATCCAATGTTTCATCATTGCATAGATCTCAAATTCCAGGATCTGCCACTGATATATGACCTGGACTTAGAATCTGGACTTAGATTACTGGGTGACCTTCGTTGGGTGAACTTGTTTGCTTGTCAACTGGGGTTAGTCAATTTTCATATTCTTCTGAATTTATACTGCTTTTCAGAGTCTCAGGACTATAGAAAAGGAGAGTATATTCTGGTCATATCTTCTATCAAATTATGCACACTAAAGTAAGATTCATCATTTTCAGAAAACTGAACAAATTTTAAAAGTACAGAGTAACTTTTACATTATTGTAATTTAATGAAACAATGTTTTTATACTATAATTCTATAGCTATAATTTATATATTTACACTAACATACATCCCTAGATTTTATATTTATTCACCTGAATAAATATCATTAGATTAAAAAGACACCCAGAGCTTGTATGATTCCATCTTTTATCTTTGTCAGTAAGGTTTTCTTGTAGAGTCCCACTATAAAACTTTGATCAGTCACACGTGTAATGTGATGTCATTTCCTTTGTCTTTTTCCTTCTATAATATCTCTTATTTTGTGCATTTTTAGGCTTGTAAGGAAAATGAGATTAAAATGAATCCTATTCATACAGACTATTTGGAGAATGTAACCATTTTTATAAAAAACAATGTCATATACTTAAGATTATGAAGAATATTTTCAAATTTATTTAAAATATTTTTGTTATCTGAAAATAACTACTGTATATATAACTATAAATACAGAAAATTAGTTTGAGTTTTGAAATGACAATATGTAATCATTTAGCCTGGCCTGGTGGCACACACCTGTAATCCCAGCACTCTGGAGGCTGAGGCAGGAAGATCGTTGCGAGTTCAGACCAGCCTGGGCTACAAAGTAAACTCAAGGTCAGCCTGAATGGCATAGTAAGACCCTGTCTCAAAGAGATAAGGGCTGGGTATTTAGCTCAGTGGTGTAAGCACCTGCCTGGCAAGCATGAGGTCATGAGTTTGATCCCCAGTGCTGGGGCGGAGGGCCAGGGGTGGAACAATATATAATCATTTGTGAATGAAATACTACAGAAAACATGATCTACATCTGGATTTTTAAGGTTTTTATGTTATAATTTAAAAGGAACATCTAAAAGACTTTAAGAATATTCAATTCATCAAATAAAATAATAAAACCTTATATAAATATGTTTTACCTCAACTCTTTGTTGCTGCTCACCCCATGTTAAACACGAATTTTATCTGTTGCAGTAACTGGATTCATAACTTCAAAACACCATTTCCTGAAATCATTTTCTGTGCAACTAAAAATGTGCAAGATTAAGGTACCTTTTCTATTTTTGACAAAACTAACAATATCCATTCTTTTGAAGCACAGCACCTGCTGATATGAATAGGAATTTGAAAGTACATTTTTCCAAATTTATCATTCAGATAATCTATATTTGACTATAATTATCATTTTTCAACCCATTAATTTTTAGAGTTGCAAAGGAACTTACAGGTCATTAGTGATTTATGCAAAATCAAACATTTGTAAGAAGACTAACATACAATAGAAAGATGAGCCAAGAAAAAACAAGTATGGATACTTACAGAAAAGGAAATGTAATTAGATCTTATAAAATGAAAATAGGTTCAGCTTCAGCATAACAGGAGAAATAAAAGTTTAAATGATAATGCAATACCACTTTTATTACAGATTGTTAAGGATTAAAAGGCTGAATGACATATCCGAATTAGCAAGGCTATAGGAAAGCAAGAACTCATAAATGTTTGTGAGAGACAGAACTAGTACATCTTCTCAAGAGGATAATGTGGCAATATTAAATAAAATTATAATTGAATATAAACTTCCATCAAAATTTAAGGAACAGTATGCTAAAAAGGGTAAATTTTACTTTATGTAAACTATGCCTTAATTTTTAAATTTTTGAAGAATTGATGTCAATGTCCTCAAAATAAATTCCATATTGCCTTTAGAGAGAATTAGATTTAATATGCTATAAATTCTAAGCCATATTAAATTAAAAAGGTCAATAATCAGAACTCAATTTTCTTCATTCTTATTTCTTTTTGGGGGGTGAAGACAGGGTCTTGCTACATATTTCTTCATTCTTATTTCTTTTTGGGGGGTGAGAACAGGGTCTTAGGCTAGCCTTGAGCTCACTATGTAGCCCAGTCTGAACTTGAACTCATAGTGATCCTCCTGCTTCAGCCTCTTGAGCACTGGGATTACAGGCAGGTGCCAGCAAGCCCGGCTGCCATTCCATTTCAAAAATTCTTCCATGAACTTGATAGATGATTTCAAATATGATAGTACTTATATATGTAAAAGTGTTTGCTAATGTTTTAATTAAAATCTTTATAGAATAGTTAAATAACTCGTGTATCTAGAAAAATAGAAGATCCTTTACTTTTAAAACATCGGCTAATTATACATCTTTTTTTCTTGACATGTTTTGCTCTTTTCACATGTCAGTGTTTCATTGATATTTTTATGTCCCAATATTGTACACATACATGTAATTTCATGTTTTAGGCATTCCATCATGTTTATGAAAATTTGACCATTTCCATCCACTGTATGGATATTTTGTTATTTCTTGTTCCCATAAACAGTTTTGTATTATTTTGGGGGCACTCCTATATATTTTGGGGGGGCACTCCCATATATTTTCAAAAGAAAATAATTTTTGTATTGTCTTCTGTTTAAAAGTAGATTGTCTTTTAGAAGTATTTTACCAATTATGCATAACTATCAACAATCCACAATCTTGATGATATAAGTTTTTGAAGACTATAGGCAATGCTGGCACTTTTTATAAACACATTAGAAAGGTTTTTGTTATTTTTAAATGACTATATACAAGGGGTGTTCAAAATATATAGTGAATCTTTAAAATTTTTATTATAGTAAGAGGTACATTGCCATTAGTCCTCCTCAAAATACTGCCCCTTACTTTGAACATATTAATCCCATCACTTAATCATAAATAAGGGAAATGATTGAGTCATTGAATTAATATCTTACGTGATTTCTCACTTTATTCCTTAGATTTCACATATTACTTTATCAATGGACAATGCTCATTTACAAATTTAACTACCATTAACAGTGGCTTGAATAACTTTTAAGGTGATATCTAAGGAAACTTTTTGGTAATCTGTAAGCCTAATAAGTTAATCATGAGGATTCAGAGGCAAGGAGCCAAGGGTCTTTGGTTATTAGCTACATGGAACAGTATGTCAATGATGGTGATGAGTGTCATGTAATGCTGAAAGGAAACAATTGCTATCTAGGAGGCAGTCCCTCATCAGACACCACGTCTTGTATTGAATCTTGATCCTAGCCATCTAATCTTCCTAACTACAAGACAGGAATTTCTGCTCTTTACAAGTCATCTAGTTTATAGGTATTTTTGTTATAGCAGCCTGAATAGATGAAAGCATTTAGTAAATGTCAAATTTGAACACCTACAATGAACCAGGACCTATGCTAAATAAATGGAGAGTGCAATAATTTTCAGAAGATAAGAAAGGTTTCCAGGACGTGACAACATTTAAGGGTGTTGAAGGAAGGGTAGAGGTTCTGTGGGGCAAGAATGATGGTAGGGAGAGCTGAGTCACTGAAAATGGCAAAGGCCTTAATTCAGAGAAAAACTATAAAGTGCTTAAAGGACTTTTAATATTTGTCTTGATCTCACCATTGTGCAAACTTCACTTTATTTCCATCACTAAATATGTAACATGGTCATCCTTAATAACTAAGTTGCATGCATGAGCAAATGTTAAGAGAATGCTCATGTAGAGATTCTCAAACTTTAGCATATATCAGAATAATGTGGAAGGATTACTAAAATAGAAACTTCTGGGCCCTGCTACCACAGTTCATTCTCTAGGTCTGCACTAGGGGCATGTGAAGAATAAGAAATATCTTTCCCATTACTAGGTTCATGGCTGAGGTCACTGTAACAAAAGACAGATTAAGAGAAAGTAAAGAAATTTATTTAATATATTTTACATGACATGGGAACATCACAAATGAAGAACCAAAGAAATAGAAAAAACTTGCGTATTTTTATAATGAAGAGTGGGCAGTCATGAGGAAGTATGATTGGATGGAATATGACTGAATGGTAGTAAACTAAGGAATTTAATAAGCCCTATCCAGATTCTTCTTTGTGTCCCTGTGTCTTCAGAGATAAAGCTATTCATTTCCCCTAGGTTAGAGATGGCACTTTACAATGAAGATCTTAGGACTTGCACTGACAGAAGGGTGGAAAAGAGTAGAGTGGGCTTACTTGGTTTTGTTTTTTTCTCAAATGCTAAAGTGTCACATTTTGTGATAGTATATCCTGACCCCCATTATGGGTGAAAAATGTGCATTTCTGTAAAGTTCCTGGGTGATGCTAACGTTACTGGTTTGAGGATCACATTTTGAGAACTACTGCTTTAGTTTAATGTGCATCTAGCCACTGTTACAGGGTTCTTGTTTTCCCTAGTTAACCAGAATTTTGTGACAAACCCAGGTCCATTTTGAGGCCAATAAAGATTAGAGAAGGCGTATCTTCTTCATCTTTGCACAATCTTTGGCATATTACAATGTTTGGCAAACAGGGCTTACAAATGTGATGCACTGAATACTAATGTCAAATAATCATATGGTAAATATTACTAAGGTTCTTCTTTAATCACTGGCAAAGGGGAATGAATACCATTCCTGACTTCTAATAATGTGTGTGTATATATACATATATATATACACACACACATATATTCAGACAGGATTGTCGCATAAAAATTAAAGTAACCAAGTCTATCATCAAACTTCCTTCACATTTGCCTTATATATTTGTGACTACAGTACTCCAAAACTGAGTCCAATATTGACTTGAATCTTCATCAATTTAAATGTCTCTCAAATATATCTGATTAAAATGGCAAGTCATAAGATTATAATACAATGTACAAAATATATGAAATATAAGATAGTGCATTCTTATATACAAAATAATTTACCAGTATATGTTGAGGGCAAAGGTGAGGCCAATAGCAAACAAACAGAAGTGGGAAAAGTTCAATGTAGAAATGGTATAGCTCTGCAGTAAGTAAAAGCTATGTTATGCTGGTAGAAATGTAACTCTAAAGTTGTAGCGGCTTTGCACTAACGTCAAAATCCCCAAAAGCATTCTTGGAATAATTAAGGCTAGAATGAGCCTCACCATCAGATCTGTGACCCTGGGAGCAACCTTCCTTCCGCCTTCTCTGCAGGCCAGGCAGGCCTTGCACTTGTACTTCCGCCCTCCGAAGCTCGGGCTCTTCCCGCCAAACCCGGCTTCCGCCCGCGGCTCACCAGCGCCTGCGGGACTACGCATGTGCGGCTGGCGGCCGGCGCGCTATGGCGCACACAGAGTCCAACCTGTTGCGCCAGTTCCCGCTGCTCCTGCCCCAGAATCGGACGAAAACTGTGTATGAGGGATTCGTTTCGGCTCAGGTACCGGCCTGGCTGTTACTCTCGCACCCCGCCCTGGAATTTCGTCTGGGGCGGGTGGGGCCGGGAGGGTCGGGAGCGGGTGCGGAGTGGGGACCTGGCCGGGCGGGGGTCGCGGCGGACGGGGCCGCCCGCCCGGGCCCGCTGGTGTCGGGGCGCCCGACTGTGCATTCGGGTTTGCGGTGGGAGGAGTACCTTGGAGGAACACGGCGCTTCGGCGCTGCCGGGTCTCTTGGCGTTCCTGAGCGCCCTGAGTTGGGATACTGTGTAAGAAACCTTGACAACAGCGGAGTGCGTTACCTTGGCTACTTTAAGGTTTCGCTTCTTTACGCATGCGGTACTAACGCGTGTAAGGTTCGGAAGTTCACAAAACGCTCCCGGTACAATATCTCGGTGATTTACTCTCAGGCAGGGATTTTTTTAAAAAGTCAGTGTTGTTTTGTAGTTGAGGAAATCAAGGCATGAAAGTCTGGAGAGGTTAAGTTGTCCGCCAGCCTGTTAGATCCCCTCAACCTCAGGCTGATTCCACTGTCGGGTTTTTCCCCTTCATGTTGCATCGAGACACTCTAAATTAGGACTTTAAATGTCGTGAACATTATCCCCAACCTCTCGACACCTCACCCCACTTCCCGGGACTCTACTCATTAAGGATGTGGGTCAGATCCTAAGAAATACACGTTTTGAGGTCTCCTCAGCGTATCTGTCTTTACCCATTTACCTAACTAAAAACATGGTTGACCTTCATACAACGTTTGGAAAGACTGGAAAAGTATTTGCTTTTTGTTTTTCACGAAGTATGTTATACCTAATATTAGGCATTTTAACGAACATGCTTTGTATCATGCATGTGAATCAGCTAAAGCGCTTTAGCAAACGTGTAGCCATCAGAATTAAGTGAATAATTTTTGATCATTGCTATAGTTAAAATTGTTTAAATTTGGACCTTTCTTAAGCAGTTTATTTAAATCTTAATCTAAACACTTTCATATTCTAAAACTATTTTCCGTACATTTCAAATTCATAGAAAACTAACAGGGATGAACAAGGAATCTGAGTATGCCCTTTGCCCAAATTCAGTGGTTCATATTTGCCCCGTTTGACTTATTCTGAATGTAGATTGCCGGTGGGCATATACACATTTTATTGAAACAACTGAAATTAAATTATAGACTTAGTGCCCCCCTGTCCCTAAATACTAAGGCATGCATTTTATAAGACCAAGGATCATGCATCATCACAGTAAATGAATGAACTCAGGACATTTATTCATAATAACATACCATTCTCTAACCGAGGGTCCGTTATTCAAGTTTTATTAATGGGCCAATAACATACTTTATACTTCCATTCCTCATTGTCTAATGTAAAGTTCACATGTGTTCAATCTGGAATAGTTTTCAGTCTGTTTTTGTTTTTTGTGAATTTTACATTATTTTTCTTTTTTACATGCTTGCTGTATTTTGATTGGGTGTCTCATGTGAATTCTACCTGTTGAATGCTATGTATTTTTATTCTCTAAATATTCTCAAGAATTGTTATGAGCTGCAGTTAAATTAATTGCTAACTTAATCTTTTTAAAGCTTTGTTAGGAAAAACCAGAGCAGAATTTAGTTTTAATTTGGTTGCACCAATGAGGCAATACTCTGAGTACTGTACTTTATGTACACTATTCCTAGAGTAATTGTACACTTTATTCCCTTGATGCCCTATCTTTGAATGACTTTTCGGACATCCATGTGGCATTAGTATTCAGCTGAAGGTTTCTTACAAGGAATTCGCTGAAGTTTTCTGGAGTTTTCTTTGTGTGTAGTTGTCTCCTCTTCATGCATCTCTTCTTTTTGGTACTTTACTTAGTGGATTCTACCTGTGTTGACCTCTCCTAGCTCATCTCTCTTTCCTCAAGTCGAAGAGGATATCTGACTGTCTGTGTTTCCCCATCCCTATGTTGTATCCTGAAAATTTTCTGGGCAGTAACCTGGACAATTAAAAAGATTTCGTCATTTGATTCCTTCCTTACAGTATCCTGTGCTGCCTATTGTTTATTAATATTTGAAAAATCGTTGTTTCTTTTTTAGTCTAGTTTTTAAAATGAGGAGAATAAATCCTGCCCGTTTTGTCTTCATGACTACGAGCAGAAATTCTCTTTACTTCTTTGAAATTTTGATTTCATTTTTTTTTTAATCTTAAAAAGACTGACACCAGTCTCATGTTGCCATATAAGTTATTTGATCTTTTACCCTGAGGCCCTGAACTTTTTCCTCACAGTCTTTTTGAAATTAAATTTTAATTTTACTTTTTTAACAGTACTGTGGATTGAATCCTGGACCTTAGCACTGAACTACATTTTCAGCCCTTTGGTTGTTGCCATTTTTAAATTTTTGACATAGGCCCTCACTGAGTTGCCAGACTGGGCTTGAACTTGCCATCTTTATATTTCAGCCTCCCAGAATGTTTAAAATCTGTTTATTGAGATACATTTGTCAAGAGTTGGATCATTATGAGTCATTTTTCTTATGTATCCATTTGTCTTTATCGGTATGTGGATTTCTGGAAAGTATACTTACAAGTTTAAATATTCTTTTCTGTTTGTTTTCTTTTTCAAGTCCTCCAATTACATGTATATTGGATTTTCTTTGCCTGCCTTCTACTTTCAGCTTTTTCTTTATTAATCTTTATTTATTTTTTCTCATTTGGTAATATTCTTGCTTTTTTTTGTGCTCATCATGAAATATTTATTAACTCTGTTCTTTGAGAAGCTTAAATGCATTCTTCCCGTTTAATATGATTTTTTGTTTTTCATTTTTCTTCTGCTAACTCATTCATTGCTTTTTTTTTTTTAATTGTACACT
This sequence comes from Cuniculus paca, assembly GCA_004365215.1. Taxonomy (NCBI): domain Eukaryota; kingdom Metazoa; phylum Chordata; class Mammalia; order Rodentia; family Cuniculidae; genus Cuniculus; species Cuniculus paca. Next base: position 45,650 of record RJWT010000626.1, on the reverse strand, counting down.
TTCTTGTCTTAGTTTTTAAATGTCTTGGATCTGTGTTATTCAATTAATGATTTTATCCAGTATTATAGTTTATTTGTAGTTTCTGGGTTTTATTCTTATGAAATTTGTCATCTAAAATGTTTGGTTCTCATTTTCTGTTTTTGTTTCATAGTAGCTTTGGATTGATAAAGGCAAAGATTTTCACTATTCGTGAAGTAGTTCAAAACATTATTTTTTGTTGGGGAAGCAAAATGCAGTTTATTTAATGGTTAATTTTGCGAGAGTGCTTTGGGGAGATTGGTATGGTTTTATTTCTTCATGTAAGACTTTAACTTTCCCACACTTGTTTCTTTTTGTAAGACTTTAACTTTCCCACACTTGTTTCTTTTTTCCTTATAAGACACAGTTTGTAAGAAGTATTTCTACCTACCATTTTATCCTCTTCTACCTAAAATGTTTTCTTTCTAAGACTATTTCTTGATTTTTGTGTTAATATTAAGTCTCCTGTTTGCAGTTACTTCTTCGATCTATATAAATTCTTTGTTAATATTTTCATAGTCCAATTCCCCCATTCTCTCTTTCATGAAATTTTTCTGAACCTGCTGACACTTTGACTTTCTCTGCTGAAGAAACCCCAATGTGTGCGCTACTGAAAAATGATTTATATTTTTCTTTCTACAGCTTTTTGTGTTTTCTCTCTTCTGAAAATAGGTTTTTTTTGGTTCTTATATGTACATAATATTGATCTGTATAGTTCTTATATGTACATAATATTGATCTGTATAGTTTTTGGGGGGAATGAAGAAAATTCAGGGTTGAATAACTTACTACTTCTGTTCCCAGCAAACTTAGAAAATCTGCATTTTGAAAATAGTTAATATTTTTTAGATGCTTTAACTACAAAAATCCTAATTTTGGACATATTCTTGAATCAAAAAAGTATTGTGGCATGTGACATGTCATTTGACCTTTTAAAATAGCTTGGTTTTGCAAGTAAGGGACTTAAGAGTTTTATTCTTTATTTTTCATGTAAATTGTGAGTTACAGATTGTTCTTACACCTGTGTGTGAGATGTCTATAAGGTTAGGTTAAAGTTATTACATAATACCTTTTAGTGGTTTAATGAAATAGTGAATTATTGTTACCTGACCTTTTGAAAAGGTCAGTAGTACATTTTGTTTCAGTTTTTTAAAGGACATTTAAATGTAATGAAAGTCAGAACTGTAATATTACCATGAAAGTAAAGGTTATGGGGTACATTTAATTGTGTTCCACTGTTTTTGAATCTGCTTTGAGGGAAACCGTGCTAAAATTTCTCATGGTAATTGTTTTTCGAGAATTTTATTACTCTTTTCATTTTACACTGTTGAAGTAAAAGATTACATTTCTGTTTGTTTTTTCTGCTTATTTTTGCTCAAATTTCACATGTATTATCCTATTTAAGTTAGAAAGTTTAAACTGCTTACCCATTCACTTTCCAAAGAAAGTAAAACCTGATATACTTCTCAGAGAACACTCTTTCCTTTCCTTACATTCTCTGCTTTCCTTAAAAAGACTGTTGGACAAAAAATTTCTATATTCAAATATATAGTGAATCGGTTAAAATACATAACTTGATATGCTATTAGTTTCATTTCATAGAAGTTCATTAGTGTGGGAGAATTAAATGTACCCAGATTTATGAAAATATTTATTTTATGTCTAAATATTTACATTGTGTAATAGTATAGTTTCATTTTATTAAAATTTAGGAAATTGCAAATATGAAAACTGGAATGTATTGTATGTTTTTTTTTCATATGTTTTTATTTTTGCATTGTGGTTTTTTTCCTTCCATATCCAAAGCAATTTGAAGGAATTTCTTTTTTTGTAATTTTATTTCTTAAAATTTAAATTTCTTTTATATGTCTGTTAACAGTTTTATAGTAATTTCTTGTGTTTGTATGAATTCTTTTTTCTTTAAAAACAAGTTCTTATCTTAGAATTTTGATTTTCCAAAATAGGAATAAGGTTTTGATATAAATTTGTGGGTTACCCCCCATGCAGTATTGTTTGTTTGTTTATTTCAAATATAAAAATTTTGAGTTTGTTAACTTTTTCAAAAAATAAAAGAATGTTACCTTTTAAAATGTGATTCTATCTTCAACATCTAAAAACATTAGGTGAAAGATGATTTTTATTATTTTCCATAGGGAAGAGACTTTCACCTTAGAATTTTGTTGCCTGAAGATTTACAGCTGAAGAATGCAAGGTGATGAGGTGTTTAGTTATATACATGTATCTTAGTGGGATAGATTGTCTGGTATGAACTGATTCCAGTCACTAGAGTTTACCTAAAATGCTTACCAACAAATACTATGAAAAAACTAGCAGAAAATAAGTATAGCACAAGGGATAATTAATGAATTAGCTAAGTTGGTAGCAAGGAATGGAGAACACATTTGAAGAGATCATTATCACTAGATAGTTGAGTGAACTGCACTGCCAAGAAGAGATCAGGGTGGTTATGAAGTTGAACAAATCAAGATCAGTGGAAGTTGTGATGCCGTATAAAGGTTCTAGAAGGGGAAACCCAGAGTGACTTACTACTTTTAGATAAGAAATTACTTAGAAAAGTTGCTTACCTACCCATTATGAGAGAACAGGTGAGTTGAGCTAATAGATGAATGAATATAAATTATCACTATTCATACAGTTCAAGTATGTGTCTTTTAGTCATATTAATCTGGAATTTGAAGAATATATTGCTACCTATGCGTTTGCAGATATGTTTGATATATTGTGATCAAAGCCGTTATTTTTAAACCTACCTTGGAGAAGAAACTAGTTCAGTAGAAAACTTTGCTTTGTAAAAGTTAAAAAAAGATGTACTATTTATGTGTCATTGACTGATTGTAGTTATTTTTATCTTAAAGTAAAATTAATGCTGACAGTTTGAAGACAAGACTTTCAACAATATAAGTGGTAAAATTTTTATTAACTTGTCAGGAGTATGTTTATGTCATTCTTTTGATTGTACATGTTTGTGTTAGCATACAAATAAGTTTTCTCCTTTTAATTCTGAAAGATGAATAAACCCTTTTGTCCTGTTAAAATTTTAGATTATTGTGTAGTTGGCAGCTGAAAACTATTCTTAATAGATACCATCAAATAGTCCAACAGGTAAGTTTTTTAAAAGCTTTTATTTTAAATGAAGATTGCAAATTACTAAATAGACTCTTTAAAGACCTGCTTTGCAGAATGTTATTACATTCTGCAATTAGTTTAATAGTTGCTGAGTTTCATTGGTTTCAACTTTAGCTATCAAATATTTTAGGGATATATATCTATATATTTTTTTTTCTGAAATAATCAGCAGATCCTAAGGCAACATTTATTTTGAAACTGATTTACATTCTTGAGACTTTAGGTTTTTCACATCCTTCACTGTTACCCAAATCCACTAATTACTGGATGAGTTTTCTGCTGAGACTAAATAGTGATGATAGAAAAAAAAAATCGGAACCTATTTAGAGCTGAAGATATCTTCAACAAAGGGATTTGTAGTTGTAGACTAGGAATATAAAAGATGTGTAGGAGTCACTTAGGATCATAAGTGCTTGCTTAATAAGAGAAGCTAAAAGTAACTGAAATGTGATATAGGCAGAATTTATTTGGTTACATTTTCTTTTTTTTTGGAGGCGGTCAGTTGTAGGGGTTGAACCTAGGGAATGCTGAACCACGAACTCCCCTCTATTTTATGTTAAGACTAGGTCTCACTATGTTGCCCAAGGCTGGATTCAAACTTGTGTTTCTCCTGCACAAGCCTTTCTAGTAACTGGGATTACAGGTGTGCACTACCACACCCAGCAATTTAGTTATTCTTAATATTTAGGGTCTTCTACCTGAAAATTCCTTTAAAGATTAGAGAAACAACAAAAAACCTGCCATTGAAGTAATTAAACATAATGCTTCTTGTAGGAAAATCGATGTTAGAATTGCATTTCTTTGCTACTTTATTTTTTTTTTCTGATTTAATATCTTTTTATACCTTAACAGCACTGTATGTGTGATAACTGATAATGATTTTCATTCATGTAAAGCATAACTGAATTATAAAGTACTCTTTAGGAGATAAACCATTTGTTATGTAGAATGTAGGCTATCCTATTAGCAGTATAATAATAACAAGTTTTTAATGGAATGTTTAAATTATTTCTTTTCTCTTTACTCCTCATTCTCAAAATTATTTGTATTGTATACTAAAATTTAAGAATGAACTGCGATCAAAAAAATTAGAACTAAGTATAGCAGGATAATATAAAACTTTTTCTCTAGCTCATGAAGAAATTATATATAAATTATTTATAACTAATTTTATAAATAAAATAATTTTATGAATAATTAAACTAATGAGTTATCCCTTCTACCCTCCAGTTTGTCTGGTAGAACCCTCAATAAATTTGAGCTTTTGTTTTATTCCACACCAGTTGAATATCACTGTTTTTCGTACATGATTTTTAGTGAATGTGGACAGAAGGATCAACGAACTTTTTCTGAAAGGACACTTGTAACTTTCTCAGCTTTTTTTGTCACAACTACTCTACTCTGCTCTTACAGCACCTGAGCAGTTATAGGCAAGTGGTAAATAAATGGTCATAGCTACATTCCAATAAAACTTGATTTACAAAGATAGGTATTGAGCTGGATTTACTTTCAGATAGGCCTGTAGTTTGCAGACTCTTGATATAATTTATTACCTGTGGTAAAACTAAAAAAATACCATGTAGAAAATGATAAGGTCTAAGATATGTGATACGTTGTGCAAATATGCACCAACTCAAAGCTGTGGTAAGATGTGAATGATATATTTTCCTGAATTGTTGAAATAGCTTAGCTTTTAATTTTTCTCATCTAAAATGACAAAACAGATTTACATTTGACTTTGTTCATAACTGTGTGGTGTTAGACCAGTGCATTAAAAAATAAAAGCACAATATTTCGATTTCAAGCAGAGAAATCATGTAGAGTTCTAAGAAAGCAATATTAAAAGTTTTTTCACTTTTATTCTGTAGTTTTAAGAATGAGAGCTTTAGGAAATGGAGCAATAATTTAAATATTCATTCTACTTAAGAGGCTATTTCCTTTTTGCTGTGTTATTATAATAGCTTTTTTTATTGAATGAATCTCTTCCTTAGAATTAGTTTAGGTCAGTTGTGAAGGGACAGAAGTAGCTACCAGTGGCCTTTAAGGTCAGGAAACAATAAAAATATATAGTATTATTGATAAATTATTAATAATTTATTACTCTAGATTTTGAAAATTGTACATTTTTGATTTTTATACTTCATATTCTTCATTGTATTCACACAGCTCTCTCTCCTCTACTTTTCTTCTTAAAAGTAATAATGTGGTTTGCTAGATTTGCTAAACTTGGCAGTGAACCATACTGAAGAAACAGGAGTGTTAGGTTTTCAGTGACATTCTTAAGCAGTTTCATATCTCACCAAAATAGACTTGAGAGCTTTAATTACTCTTTCAAAATGAAAGTGGTAGAAACAGTGGGGATAGTGACCAATACTTTTCATTACTTAATACTTCTAAGATAGGTATAGCTAAACACACACATATATAAATATATATGTATATATATTTACATTCATTTCATCCTATATTTTATTTCATTTGGGAGAATATTCATTTTACTAGTCATATTAATTGGAAATGTTTTGATCTAGAGAATGCAGCATGCTCCTGATCTAATGAGCTTCATGATGGAGTTGAAGATGATCTTGGTAAGATTTTTTTTTTCCAACATGGTTACCATATTCTCTAGGTCTTAAAAACTAGTGATTACTAGCACTTAAAGCTTGTCAACTCTCAATGATTTCATGATTGATTTTACTGTGTACATAAATATGAATGGTACTTTTTTCCAACTGCATGAGGAGCAGAACTGTGTGGAGGAATCAAATGATTGTGTCGATAAACTTGGTACCCTTGACATTCGTATTGTGCACATGAAGAAATAAAATGGCCTATCAAGAGAGCTAAGAGAGAACTTGGGTGGCTATACCGAAAGATACAATATAATATATAATTGTACACAGCTGTAGATTCCTGAAAATCTTACTGGGCTTATAATAGTGGTTTATTTAGTGAATAAATTTTACATTAAATGCTTGAGTATTCTATAGACATGTTATTTTTTAAAAATTTTTATTATCCAAGTTTTTAACATGATCAAGAGAGATTATAATAAATGCAATGATCCTATGACATTACCTCAGCATTTTGCCAATCATATTTCCTCTCCTACTTTTTTAGAAAAGACTATTTTATTTTACTTTATTATTTTTTAAAGATTTGTGTTATTTTAAAAGAGATCTTGAATATTATATCCATTCTTTTATGGATATATCAGCACATATTTCTAGCAGCTAAATATTCTGCTTTAAATACATATTTAGAACCTCAATGAAGCTGACGATAATTTTTGTATAGTTTCTTTATATCAATATCCAAAGTCCAAACATTAAGCCTCAAATCATTTTTTAAATTTAAGATTTACATGATAATTTATAACAACATCTCTTCACATAGTTTTTCTGTCATGTCACCTATTGAAAAAAATTTCTCACATTGTAAATTTCATCTGTTAGATACTAATGAAATCTTTTCACATGTTCTTCTGTATAGTTGAAATTTTCTTTTCCAGAAATCCACAATGCTCCCAAATTCTAGACATTTTGAGTTTTAATATGATGATGCAAATGGAAAATTTTACAGTATGAAACTTTGCTTCATGCACAAAATTACTCAGAATTGCTTAAAATTACCTTCAAGCTATGTGCCTAAGGGGCATGTGAAATATATGTAAATTGTTTGAGTTTTGTTCCCATCCCCAGGATATTTTATGTGTTTATATTTATAAATAGAGGGTATTCTGTATGTGTATACTTAAGTATATTTTTAAAATTGGAATATTCATAAGAATATGAATGTTCCAAATTAAAAGAAAATTGAGATCATAAATACTTTTCCTCACAAGCATTTTTTATAAGGGATACTCAGCTTGTACCTTCTTTGTAATCTGGTAGATCTGCAGATCTCCACAGATTTCAGTTCATTGTTTTGATGAAATGTGGTGCCCAGTGCTTATTACAGTATATTTGGGGTTATGTAATATTTGATTCATCATTTAGTAAAGATTGTCACTTACAACCAACTTAAAGGAAGAGAGGTTTAATTTAGCCCACAGCTTCAGGGAATTCGGTCCATGGCCTGCTGCCCCCAAGGCGGAAGCATCATGATAGAATAGTTTAAGCAGCAGTTGTTTATTCACAGCAGAGTCAGGAAACAGTGCCAGGGAGGAGAGGACGAAGGACCATATATTATATAGTACCCAAGATCATACCTTCATGACCCAGTCCAACTCACACTGGAATGTGCTTTACTAATTTTTAGGTGTTTCTTTAGTCAGTTAAGTTTCCATATCAAGATTAATGGTCATGGTCCATTGCTTGTTAACACCTAAATAAACCTCCTTAAATTATAGTTAATTTTCCAGTGGAGAGAATAGCAACTTCATCATTCTGCCTATCATAATACAACTATCCTGTGTACAGCTGAAAACACAATAATCTCTTCCCCAACATCTCAACAGTTGCATCATTTTCCAAAAGTCCAAATCTCTTTTGAGACTCAAAGCAAACTCTTAGCTGTTAACCTATAAAAATAAAAAAAAATTACAGAATCCCAGAGTACAGTGGCACAGGGTAGGTATTTCTGTTCTAAAAGAGAAGAATAGGGGATAGAAAAGAAGCAAGACTTCAACCCAGTAAGGCAAATATTAAGTCCTGTGTCCATCACCTAGGGCACATGATGGTGAATTATGTGTTCCAAAGGGCATTGGTAGCCCCACCCCTGTGGCCTTGCCATTTGTAGCTCATGTGGCTGATTTTTTGTGTTGGCTCCAGTAATGGCCTGCAGCTCTCCTTATTTGATGGTCCACATTTCTGATACCTCCAACTTCCAGGGATCTCCACAGTGTCTGTCTTTATTCTCACAGCTTCACTGCCCTCTTGGACTCCTTGCTTGGCCTCTCAGGCCCTCCTCAGAAATTTGGGTGGAAGCATCCCTTTTCCAACAATTCTTGCATGCTGCATGCCAGTGAAATCAATATTAGATGGATGATATAAGGTCTACAGTTGGCAGAAGCAGTAGTCAGGACCTCTTTGGACTGTAGCTGCAACTGCCTTGAGTGCTTGCATGTCTGAACATGGCGAAATGATTCCTGGGACACCATTTCCCTAGTAGGCCTTTCACCAGCATGGGGTCCAGGAACTCTTCTCAAATGAAGGGTTTATACTTCTACACCCTAGAGCCTGTGATGGATATGGTCTTCTTGGTGTCTGAGATGCCTTCTTTCTCTTTATCAAGTACTTAGTTTTATTTTAATGCAGCTAATGTCTCCAGCTACCCTATACCCCTTTTGACCCCAGTTTTACATTTGATTCCTAGGGCCCAAGATTTTTTCTTGCTCTGCTTTTTCTGCCTGATTCTCACTGTAAATTTGGCTAAAAGTGGCCAGCTATATCCATGCTAGAGGCTGAATGTTGGGCTGTGTTGAAATCTCCTCCACTAGATTAATTAGCCCTCCACCCTGAATTTTAGACTCCTGGAGTTTCAAGACAGGTACAAAATGTAGACAGAGTTTCTGCCAGAGTGTGACACACATGGCCTTTAATTCAATTGTAATGGAGTCATTTTTCCCAATGGAAACTTCTTGAGTCTGACCTTTAATGTCTGCATTCTTATCAGGTATGGTCTTCTGACCTCTGACCAGAATCAACTGTCCTGCTCTATTTATAGCATTCTAGGCCTTCTTTAACCCACTTTTCTAAACCTTTCTCGACCCCTGTAAAATAGTCCCAAAGGCTTTTAAACCATATGGTCAGATGTGGTCCTAGAAATGACCCAACTTCTCTGGCACCAATTTTCTGTATTAGTCACTTTTCTGCCTCTGGACGTAATACATAACACCCAAAACTTAATGGAGGGTTTTAATTTAGCTCATGCTTTCTGAGAATTCAGTCCATGGTCAGTTTGCTGCAAGACAGAAATAATATGATGGAAATGTGCAGAAAAGCAAAGCTGCTTAGTTATGGCAACCTTGAAGCTGAGCAGGGGAAGAGTACTAGAGAACAGTGGAGTAGGGACTATATATATATATATATATATATATATATATATATATATATATATATGAGACTATATATATATAGTACTCAGGATCACACCATCATGTCCAGCCAGACACACACAGGAGCACAAGATTATGTGTTGCTAATACCAAGATAAATGGTCATAGTGTGTAGATGTATCCAATCTAAAGTTTCCCATCAGCTTATTACCTAGTGATTTTAGCAGCCAATGCTCATCATTACATACATTTACTATTTTAGAGTTTATGCTTGGTGATTTTTTTTATTACCTGAAAATATTTTATAGGTAAGAACCCCCATCAGTTACTTGGTTAATTTGACGTATGGCTCATGCTAGAGAGAGGATAAATGCTTGTTTTCTTTTTTTAAAAATCAAGTTGTAGAATAATGAGCTGGTGCCTAGCAACTGTCAAGGGGAAGTAAAAAAAATTTTTTTTAGTATCATTATGAAATCAAGATTTTTGTATTTGATTAACTTCATTGAAGTCATTTTCCTTTGGTTGCTTAAGTTGTACTGTTTTTAGGTAGTGTAAGCCCCTTTTATGTTGGGTCCTGAATTCTTTTAATATAACCTAAGCTTTTTATTTTCTGATATGGTCCGGCCAAGCTAATTTACTCATTCTGTTGTAGGACTCTTCTAGAACTATAATCAGCCATATCTTTAAAGCCATAGATTTTCTTTTGTTGTTTTCTTTTTTTTTTTTTTTTTGGTAGGAAACAATATTTGGATGCCATAACCAGAAACTAGAGTACTCATTCCCAATACAACCTCTAGGCCTTTTTAGTGAGCAAAGCTAGAAAGAGTAAGATTAATCATGTATTCATATTAATATTTCCAATTGAAATTTGACATCAGGTTTTTACTTTGCTTTTATCTCTTTTATTCTGAAAAGTTGGTTTCTAATGATATTAACAATACTGTTTTTTGGTTATGTGTTATGCTTATTTACATTTTTCTTGTCTATTCATTTATATTTGTTTATGTCAAAATTAACACCATTTTTCAACTAGTAAGTGAATACAGTTTGCTATTTCTCTGTAGTACTTTTTGGGACTTTGTTCTTGGTAGCAACTACTATATTTTGAGAACTTAATTGCTACATTTTCCTGAGTCCTTTTTGTGATCTTCATAACAACCCCTCTGAAGACAGAGTTTTGATAAAATGTTAGGTGTACGAACAAAGATTTTAAAATCAATTTCTGAAGATTAAATTTTTTAGTTCTGAATTTTTAAACCAAAAATTGATTATAAATTGATTATAAAATTCATTAAAGGCTATATAATGTTTTAACATTAAAAATAGTAAGGTAAAGAAATGCAGCATTTTTGTTTCATATCCCCTTGACATTAGAGAAAGTTTGAAAACCTTTCACTTTTCAGTGTAATTTTTAACATGCTATCCAAGTATCGGTACTAAGGAAACCAGAGTAAAACCACATGTAAAAAACTGTATTTTATGTCCCACTAAGCGTCTGCCACTAAAACTAATTTTATTGGATTGTAAATCATGGAGTATTGGGCATTTGATTTTGAAGAAACATTTATTGGTTTAAGACTAAAATGAAATACTGAGATTGATCTGTGGTTTACAATAATTAATACATTTGTGTTGTATTTCCAAATAAAGATCCTGTTTTATCTTTATTCAGAAGTTGTAGGCAAAGTTGGTTATTTTATTATTCATTTAAGATAGTGTACCTAGAAGTGTAAGAATTATAACTTATTTTTTAGGTTTTGTTGTTAGTAATAAGATTCCTGTAATAAAATCAACAATGAATTTCTTGAGAAAGGCACCCAAATGAAATCAGTAGTTATTGAACTTATTCAGGAAATTTTGTCAGTCTCGCATGAAGTTTCTAGTAATAGGTATACTGTGGGAGTTCAGCTTATATTTAATATATATTAAGAATTTTGAGGTAAGTTAGTGTACAGTATTTCTGCTTTAGAGCCCAGCCACTGAGAGCCCTATAGCCTTGAAACTAGGAATTAAAGTCAAAGACCTGTGTCCCTGAAGTCTTCCTATTATAACAGTGGCCTTCTCAGTGTAGAGTGATTGCTTCTGTACCTTTGCTGTTTTCTGTTATGGCTCTAGAGTAAGAGTAATTTGTAAACCAAATATTGAGGCAGAGTTTACAAATGATACAACTGTAGGATAGAAGTGTATTTTTTATTTTCCAAATCTATCTTGAGCATTTATGGTTAGAGTAATAAGTATTTCCAAGTTTATATTGAGAATTTATGATTAGAGTAATAAATATTTCTGAATAAAAATAGAAAAAAGAGATACTTTATAACTGTTAATAGTGTAAGTTTGAGAGCTATATTATTTCATCTTATTCAGTAGCTAGTACAGGAAAGTCTTAATTGTACAAATTAGTGTTTTTGGACCACTGGCCTATTTTTAGATACCATTAGACATTTAGATTATAAAGAAAGGTAGTGTGCCTTGTCTCCCAGAAACTTACCCTCTACATGCATATTGAATCCTTGGCTTTATAGATTTGCTTTCTAGATTCTCATCTTAAAGTGTATTCAAAAGTTGGTTAAAGTAGTTTCAGTTAATAATCCTGATTCTGAAATGCTATTATGTAAAATCTTTTCTTTTTAATTTTACCTCAATTTAATAGTATCCAGTCCTTGTTACATAAAAACATATAATGCCAGTAATAGATTAAACATATACTTAAAGAAGTAAAAAGTTTTAACTTGTTATTTACCAGAAATTTTATAGCTTTTTACCTTGTTCTCTCTGGTTTTGTTACTTATTGCCTAATTTTCTTACAAAGGTTGAGTATCCCTTAACAAAATAGCTTAGAATGAGAGGAATTCAGACTTTTTTTTCAGATTTTGTTATATTTTATAAACATAGTAATATGTTTTGAGAAGGGGACCTATATAAAAAATGAAATTCACATATGTTTTATATGTACCTTCTACATGTAGCCTGGAGGCAATTTTATATAGTATTTTAAATAATTTTATGCTTGCAGCAAAGTTTCCTGGTATGGAATTTTTCACTTGTGTCATTTTACTTAATAAATTTGAAATTTTGGAATATTTCAGATTTTGAAGTTTTAGATACAGGAGGCTGAATTTATAGTATCTTTTGATAATCCATACCATGTGAACATTAAGTGATTTGTATATATATTTCTTTTTACTTCAAATAAAATACTTGTCAAGATAAGGAACTTCAGAATCACTGGTAATTTTTAACCATAGCAACTCTAGTGTTGTTTGTATTACTTGTAAAAAATGTAAATTATAGTTTTCATTGTGGGATCATAAATCATTTTAGGGGTGTCGTAGGTATGCCTAGCAAAGAAAGGGACTATAACTAGATGCATGGCAAGACACTGAACTTATCTGGTGGAAGAGTAATACTGAATGTATGTTAGTGAAAGGAATTATCAAGTGTTCATCGTGATACTGAGTAGTTTTTGTTAAGATACAGTTTTAATGTTATGCAAATGTATCAGTCTATTCAATGTAAGCAGTTCAGGCTTTTCTTTAAAGGCACATGGCTTTTTATATCAAACATCATTTCCAAAGAAATTGAAAATGAAGCCTTAAGGATGAGTTTTTATTTTTAAATTTTTCATCTTTGTTAGGCATAAGTCTAGAAGAATATTAAAATTTTAAGTGTTTTTCATAATATAGAAATTTTTGTTATTTTTGTTACATTAATTTTTTTGAAAAGGGGAACAAGTCAACTTGGTTTTCTATAAAAATAATGAACACTTTAGATAGTCACTAAGAAAATTATGAAATCATGTTTGTAACTGAGTAATAACAATTTATTGTCGAGTATTCTACTGCTGATTCTTTTTTCTTTTAAACAGGAAGTTGCCTTAAAGAATCGACAAGAGTTGTGTGTATTGCCTCCTTCTTCCCAGTTCTATTCAGTCCTTATTGAAGAGATAGGAACTCTTGGTTGGGATAAGTATGTTTATTTTAAAACATGCTTTAGAAATGTCCTTGCTTTATCTATTTCAATTTAATACGTTTCCAGTTTTAGCAATTTATTTTACACCTGTTTTTAATCATGTTTCATAATAGAGTATCTGATCATCCTAGTTGCTAAAATTAAGGGAAAACCTATCTTTAAAAATTGACCTGCAAGTGAAATACAATTTGGGAAAAAAATGACATTTTTATGTAACAATAAGATATTGTTTTCATGTTTTCACTGAACATATATTATTCTAAATGTTACTAAATTATTCGCGTTTGAAGAATGATGCTGATACATTTCACGAAAGAGACTAGAATTGCTGTGTTTTATGAATATGTTTAAAGCATTTTTTTCTTCCTTCTTTTTTTCCTCCTCCTTTTCTGATTATTATTATTGTTATTTTTTAGGTATTTCCTGATTTGGCTTTTTATAGCTACCCTTAAAATCAAATAGCATTTTAAAATAAGGAACTTAGGTACAAAGTACATATCCTTTAATATATTTACACCATAACCTGATAGTTGAAGAAAAACTAGGCATGAATTTATGAGGTCTATTTAATCTCATATAAATTTGTTTCCAGAGGTAATTAAAATGCTGTTTAATGATTAGAGAGAGGAGAATTCTTTTCTCTTCTTTATGTGTACAACTTCCCTTTATATTCCTTATGAGCCTTTTAATTAGAACAGTTCTTCCTCTTACCCACGCCTCAAGTTTTTCTCTTTTGTCACCACTGAATATGAATGAGTGATCCACATCTTTTGGTGCACCTCTGTTGCAGGGATGGTTTGGCCTTTATTCTAGGCATGTACTTTAGTTAGAGTTTTTAAATTTTTATAAGTACTTCTTAACCTTACTTTTCCTGGTTTAATAGTCTGAGTATGTGGATCTATAGGCTTTCTAAAATGTGTATATTGGGTTCTTGCCAAAAATGATAACTTCTACTTTCAACTGCTAAATCTTACTAAAATCATGATTGTATCAATAATGTTTCACTATAAGTGAACTGCTAAAACGTTATATAACAGAATTATTCCACATGGCATTATTGAAAAACAAGGTGGATATTTAAATTTTTAAAAATTTATTATAGTAAAAGGCACATTGTCATTAATCCCCCACAAAATAGTCTCTCTTCAGGCACATCCCATCATTCTTGCCATTTCCTGAACCAGTTCTGGAAATCCTTTTTCCTGAGTCTCTTTAGTTGTACTGTTAAGACTGTCTCCATGTCCCAAATTGATTCAAAAATACTTTCCTTTCATGGTCATTTTGATTTTGGGGAAAAGCTGGAAGTTGCATAGTGCCAGATCCACTGAATAAGATGAATGAGGGAGGACATGCCATGTTGTTATTTGACAGAAATTGTTGTAAATCTTTTGAATTGATTCAGGTCATTGAGGCAGCCAAACATAGTACAGCTAAACATAGGAAAGAGGACTTCTAGAACTGCTTCAGAAAGTGGCAAGAATGACGAGATAAATGTGTTAGAATTGAGGGAGAGTATCTTGAGGGGGATTAATGCCAGTGTGACTTGGTGTAATAAACTTTTTAAAAATTTGACATTTTTTGATTAACTCTTTTATGTTGAATCTTAGGGGTCAGTGGTATAGCTCAGCGGCACAGTGTCTGCCTGGCAGGTGTGAGGTCATGAGTTAGATTCCCAGTACCAAAAAAAAAAAAAAAAAAAAGAAAGAAATTATGGTCCCTCATTGGATCTTAGAACCCAACACCATTATTTATTTGGGTCCCTTGTATTGCTTGAGGTTGTCGCTGACTTGTATTAAGGGAGGTTTAATGAAATGACCTCATGATTTTATATTTGGAATTCTTTCATTATATGATATACCACTGTATTTATGAGACAGTATGAAGAAAGTTTTCTCCCATTTCAGGTGTTAAAAATATGGTTGTCATGAATGCCTGATCTTTTTTTTTTAATAACTAACATGAATCCTGTAATTTATTAAACTGTCTTTGACATGGCCCTTGCGAAGCTTATTGTCACATTTTCCTGACTGCTTTGAACTCAAGCATACTGTATTTTTTTGTTTGTTCATTTTTGCTTTTTCTTAAAAACTTGTCTCTGTTCAATATAGGAACTACCTGCTCTTTCAAAAGAAACTGGTGAAAGAGGAGAAATTGAGGAAAGTGGCTTAATTTGGAGGCATTTTAGTTAATGTGCCTTTGATCACACCTCATATTGGTTCTTTTGTATTTGCCTTTGGTTATTCAGGTTGTTGTGTTATGCCTAATAATCTTGGGTTGAGTGTTGGAAAATGTGCATAAAAACACTTTGAGGCTCCAGATAATACTATTTTCTTCTATAGAAGATTTCCCTTTCCCTTCCCTAGTAAATAGCTTGGGGACAGATTGCCACAGGGCAGTGAGTTCAGAATGGATTGTTGTTTTCAAATGGGTCAGCTGCCTGTGATTGTTCCCATCGTCTCCCCTTCGAGCAAGTCAGATGTAGTCAATGGAATTTTTCCTTTGGTGAATCCTGTACTTTAACATGAGACTCTACAAGACCAATTTTTTTTCTCAATTACAGATTTTTTTGTATGTATGGTGCTAGGGTTAGAACCTAGGGGCTACTACAATAGATCCATAGCCTTTTTTCTAAATTTTGAGAGGGTGTTGCTAATTTGCTGAGAGGCCTCAAACTTGCAGTCCTTGTGCCTCAGCCTTGTAGCAGCTAGGACTGCTTGTATGCATCACTATGTCTGGCTGGAGTTCAGGCCTCATCTACCTCTTGTTTGCCTTGCTATTAAAGGGTTCTCATTGAAATCTTTGAGGTATTCATTTGGACTTTGTCCCATTTGTGGGCTCTAAATTCTAATTAATCTTCCCAGAGTATTATTATGAACTTTCTAAATATTCTTTGTTTTTCAGTGGCTTTCTACCTCCTTATTCTCTGAAGTTTAAAGATTTATCAGGTTGTGGAAAATTGGCAGAATTTTAGGTCATGTTCTTTGGATTTACTTTATTTTGACCCTTTATTATTTTTGCCTGTATTCCCAAGAGATTGCCAAAATGCTGCTAGTGTTTGTTTGTTTATTTTCTGCTCACTTCATAGTAGCTCTCTATCTAGGCCCTATGCCCAGATCCTTCTCTTGCTCTGTGCCCAGAATTGATAAATATGCCGAGCAAAAAAAAATCAGTGTTGGTTTACTACCCTTTTCTTTCACCCTTCTTTATGACTTTGACCCTTCGTGGCCTGGTTGCCTTAGCAATACTTTGATGCCTTCTCCTTTTTTTAAAATTTCTTTTTGCTTTTATCAGGGTACTTTAGTTGTTGAGTGTAGAAGTGTTGGTCATTAGCAAGCTATACCATTTTAGCCAGAGAGAGACAGTTACAATTTAAGCATACTATTTGTATTTTAAGGACTAAAGTTTACTCATGGACTCAAACTCTATTTGTTTAGGTAACCATTTTCAAGTAGGATTTGGGATGGATGAAGGCTTTTAAGTAAAATTAAGTCTAACCATGGAGGGAGGAGATATGAAGCTTTGACCTACTCCTTCTTTAGATAAAAGATTGATGAAATAGAGAAAAATCAAATTTATTTTCAGATGGTTAAAATTTGACATTTTAGTATTTAGGGAATAGTCGGGTATGTAGGAAGGGTTTGCCACGGGGAAAAGAAATGTTCCAGTTTTATTTCTGTTGTATTGATAGTGCATTTAGGGCATTTTACTAAATGGAATCTGACAGGGTTGGAACAAGTCCAATAATGAAACTGGTTGAAGCATTAAGAGTGTGAGGTACTTTTGAATCAATTATATTTTTACAGTTATTATTTATTTAGCGTGTGTAATGCTGGCCAGTGAAGATACATAGATGAGACTTAAGAATCCTCAGGAACATCTAGTGGAACAGTCAGAATTTAAGTAGATGATCACAGTAGTACTTAATTATAACTCTGATAAGTACTATAGAGTATAATTATAGAATTTCTTAAGAGCCATTAGCAACAAAGTTATAAGAGAAATAGAACAAGTACATAAAATATTTTATGGAGTGTTTTAAGAGAAAGTGGTGACTTTTGCTTTGCATTATACCCATGGTTCTAATGTGAGAAAAAGGAAAACAGATTTATGACTTGGTTAATAGATGAAAGTCAATAGTCAGGGTATCAGTGCCTCTGCCCCCATCATTACATAATTGCTTAACTCCAGTCTGTATGCATAAGACTGCTTTTTATGAAGTCTCTGTTGTTTTCCACTGATTGTACTGTTGTTCTGCATTCTTTTTTAATTCTCAGAACAAATTTCAACTTATTCCCAACTTTGTATATTAAATGAGTTATATAGACAAGGTTGGCTACCTAACCCCATGTGGGCATACTGTGTGAGTGATTTCTCCAGGGTGGTGTCATGGGCTAACTGGGGTGTGGAGTCTTTAATAAAGTTTCCTCCGGGAGGTGGAGCTAGTCACACACTGAAGGTGAAGCTAATAAAAACTGTCTCATGTTGAGTGAAATTGCCATTCACAAAATTACCTCATCCTCAGAGATAGTTTCAAAGTCTGCTGCTTAGATTATAAAAGATTCTCATTTAATTATCGTGAAAGGGATAAATAATTTAGAATAAAAGTATTGTTACTTAATTCTTTGTTTCTTATTATTTACAAATAAGGAATGTGTTAGTAGACTATAAGTTGTCAGCATGGATTGTGAGATGCCAGAGAATAAAGTTCTTGTCAGCATTTATTCAATGCCATGTGGTAAAATAAGAAAATCTGTTAGATTTATTTTTGAAATTTAATCCTTAAAACATGTCTGGTTCACTGACAGATTGATAAAATTGGGTTTGAGGTTCGGCAAAGCTAAAGCTGAGACCTTAATTGTGCTGTTCCTACTAGGTTTGCTACTTTTTGAGGCTTTACTTAAGTAACTAGTTAGCTTTATTATTTAAAATACCCTTTTAAATGATACATATAATGGTTTGCATGACAAATTGATTTAAATGGATTTTTCTGAATCTTAATGATTTCTAGACTATGTCAAATGTCTGTACTTTCCTTACATTCTAAATTACGTTAGAGATTTTTTCCGTATAATCATAAAATCTGAAATAGAAGGAAAACATCTTTTTAAGTAATGTAGAACTTACAGTGTTTTTTGATTATATATTTGGCATTTCTAATCATTCCAGTAGGATGAGACATTATAAAGATTTAAATTGGAAGAGAGATAAATACTTCAATTGTAATGAAATTTTTGTTTTCTTCACGTACTTTTTTTCTTACAGAAGTAACATTGAGAATTGTTAATCTTGAGTTTGATTGCTTTAATTTCTATACTTGCTGTAATTTCTATACTTATTTGAACTTCTATGCAAACATTCTCAAAATAGCAACTTTTCCAAAAGGTGAGATGTAGCTCTGGGTTATTTTGGATGTTACACTGGTTCAAAAAGTGATGCCGAAAGTCAGTAGTGGTTTTCTATTAACTTCTGTCTGTGTTGTTTTACAGAATGGCTTATTAAAACAAGTTGTTTAGATTAGACAGGATTTTCTTTTTAGTAGCAAGAACATCCCAGACTTGAAAGCACCAAAAACTTTTGCTTTACAGCTTAGCTGATCATGCATGCCACTTTACCTGGGATAGCTTAATTTATGCCTTTTATCTTGACCTCCTTTAGTGTCAAGTGTCCAAGTTTGGAAAAAATTCAGTCACTTTTCTTATATGATATATTTATTTTAATAATCACAGATGACTAGATAATTCAGAGATTATGTGGTTCTAACAAATGTGCCTTGTACTTATTAGCATATTATTTATCAGTTAGAGTGAATATAATTCAGATATTTGTCCTTTTAAGTTTATCTTGGGAAAGAGCTAAGTCATATTAAATCTGATCTACTGAAAGATTGTCAACATACACTAAGGTAAAAATATTTATGAAGCCCATTATCCTGGAAACTGATTTTTTTATAATTCCTAATATATTTTAAAGAATTATAACATATTGGGGGAAATGGAGATATGTATATACTTACACTAATTTTGGTAATTAAACCACAGCTTTAAGTCTAGCTTATTATGTGAGTAACCTTGGGCCAGGAAATTAACCTCTCTGAGCCATATTTTTACTTTTAAAATAGAGTCTAACAATGCCTAATATTAAAGACTAAAAAGAAACTTACAGGACTCACACGGTTCTTTATGTAAAGTACGCATAATGTTTTTGATCAGTAGGTCAGCCAGTGTCAAACTATGTTCTAGTTTTAGGGAAATCATTTAATTATAACCAGTAATGTTCTGTTTTATAACATATGAGAATATATGTATTAATAGAAATGTCATTCTAAACTACCTTTTACAAATGGGTGATTTTTTTCCCCCATACATATGTTCAAAGTATGTATAAATTATATAGAAATTGTGGTGGATTGATAACTGGTGGTCAGCTTGCAGTACCAGCTGAACTGACTCAGCATGGTGCTGAGTGGGTGGCCCACCTGAGGATTGTTGCCACGATAAAGGGAGAACTGGAGAGGAAGAGTAGAGTGTGTTGTGGTTTGGTGCTGTTGGTGCTCCTGTTGCCAAGGGTTCTCCTGGAGGAGCTTGCCAAGCTTTCCTTATATGAATTTGGCTCTTCTCGTCGTCAGAGGAGCTCAGGGCCTTGTTGTTGCTGAGAATGGCTACAGTTCACTGTAGGGGAACTCTGGTCCTTACTTGACTATTGCTTTTTGACTCCAGAGGGAGGATGTGTGTTGTTTAATCTCCAGGAGCAGCTTGTCACACTGGCTTCCTGATATGAACTCGGCTGTTCTTATCATCAGAGGAGCTCGTTGCTGAGGATGACTGTGGAACTGTTCAGGGAGCTCTGGTTCTTACTTTGAGTGTTGCTTCCTGGCTGGCTTCAGTGCAGAACCCTCAGCCTCCTGGCAGAGATCCTTCATCCCGCTGGCACGACTTTCCAGCTTCCGTTGCTGACCTCAGGGCCTTCCCATCGCAGATCCGTGAAATAGACTTGCTTGAGTCATTGTCGTGTGCCCTAGGCCTCCAGTTGGACTCATGGGAGGCATTGTCATGGGCTCTATGTCTTCAACTGAATTCATACAAGATATTGTCATGGGATCCAGGACCTTGGCTGGATTCTCTAGATCTTTAGTGTGTGGACAGATTTCCTGTACTTCTTGGGTGACCACTATAAAATACTATAAATTATGTGACCTGTATTGTCTTGTTGTCCTTGCAAACCCCTGACTGTAACAGAAGTGAATTGGTAATGTTTTATAGTATTTAGTATTTGCATTTAGCTGTTTTTAAAACTTACACATAAATCAGTCAATAATGAACTAGTCTGACAGTAACTTCTGCATGTTCATATATTCATATAGCTTTGGCACATACACAGAAATATAAGCCTTTCATATTCCTTACCAACAAAAAAGCTTATTAATTGACAAGCTGAAACGTAAATAAAAAGGAATAGTGTGCATTTAACAAAGGTGGCGTGTTCTGGGTCTGCAAATAATTTGGAAACTTTCTTAGAGGAGGTATTAGGATAAACTGAAGAAATGAAGAAAGCCTTATAAAGGAGAGGATGGTGGAGGCATGGTTATAGTCAAGGAAATGTGCAATTCTTTTTTGGACCTAGAATTAGATCAGTTGATGGATGTTGACTGCTAGACTAATGATTTTGTAATCAGGTGATGGGGATTCATTGAATATTTTTGAGCAAGGTGTTAATAGGCATTTAGTAAGGCTAAATGTAGATACAGAAGGCAGGATGGACTGGTGGACAGAAAAAAGATGAAGTAAAGACATCCATTAGGGAGATTGTTTTGAGTAACCCAAGAAGGAAGTAATTAGTGCTTAAACTTGAGAGTGGTGGTAAAAATGGAGCCTTCGATGCAATACGAAGGTCTTCAGCTGCCCTTTGATACCATCTACCTTTTGATGTTATTACTACTTAAATGCAGGAAAGAAAAACTAACTGACGCTGTTGGTCAAAATAAGTGCAGTATTTCAAAAGATACGAAACACATTTCTTCTCTGTATCGATAACCAGTTAGCTATTAACAGGGACAAGAACAACAAAAACTTCCTGAAGCTTATGTATTAACATCCTTTTTAAATGTTTGCAAAACTTAACTTTTAAAGTTAGTCTTTGTTTGTTGCAGGCAAACTTACAAAAAAATGTAGCAGTTGATAAATACAAAGTGGAATGTGTAAAGTGAACTATTTTATTTTGTGTGTGTGTATACATGTATGTGAGCGTTCTGGAGATTGAACCAAGGCCCTTCACACTGAGCTTTATCTCCAGTCCTTTTTAATTTATTTTGAGACAGTGTCTGCTAAGTTACACAAGCTGGGCTCAAAGTTGTGATCCTCTTGCCTCAGCCATCTATAGTGCTGAAATTGTAAGCAAATGCCTCCATGCCTGGCTTATGTTTATTTTCTTACATTTCTTAGCTTTAGAATATGCACAATTGAATGATAATTTCTTTCTTTTTTTTTTTTTTTTTTTTGCAGCACCGTGGATTGAACTCACAACCTTGCACTTGCCAGGCAGGCGCTTAGGCTGCTGAGCTAGATCCCCAGCTTAGTATAAATTTTAAAAGTGATTTTGTGGGCATTTTTCTAGCATTTGTCTAATAACTTCTTAAAAATTTGAATTTTTCATTTAATGAAAATTTCCTAAATTTATTTAAACAAGTTACTTGTATTTCATTTAGATGAATAAAAGTTATTTATTCCTTTATTATTTGATTTAACAATAGGCCAGAACATCTGAAATGTACTTTCTTAGAAAAAGTTGACCTTACATTATCTGTAAGACTTATTACCTGGTTGGCCTGCTTTTCATCTTTAATATCAAAACCAGAGTAGTCTTTCCTGTCTTGAATAGATATAAATATACTGTATTGGAGCACAGGCTTGCCTGCTAGTAACAAAGAGACAGTGAAAATCCTTAGTTCTTACAAGATAGAATTTTGTCTCATATTTAACAGGTTAGAAGTAGGCAAATGGCTAATAGTAGATTGGTGGCTCTGTCTATACTAGAAGGCCATTCAAGAAGCGGCTGTGTTTCTTCTTTTAGTCATCTATTGTGGTTTCCTTATTCAGCTTTGTAGCCTCTAGCCACATGTGTCTATTGACATTTTTATTTAAATTAGCTTGAAATAAAAACATCCTTACTCATACTAACCGTATTGTAAATCCTCAGTAATCTGGTGGCTACTGTTTTGGATGGCACAAACAATACCCTCATTATCCAGAAAGTTCCCTTGGTCAGTACTGTGCTGTTGTTCTTGTTCACATATTTTTGGTGACTCACAGTGACCTAAATTCTAGTCTGTGATAGGTGTGGAAGAGAGGAAGAGAGAAAGACATATACACTTTTGTTATAATTGAGTCAAAAGATGCACATATCATTTCTGCTTGCAGCCATAAGTTGTATTCAACATCTCAATGAAAGGGAAGCAGTTACCAGCTATGTGTAATGGTGTGGTTGAATGGGAACAGGGGTTCTATTATCAGAAGGAAGAAGGTGAGAACAAACACTAGAGGTTAATTGGCCGTGTTTACTGAAGGTGTTAATATCACAGTAATGTTTCTCTCCACCTCTAAAATAAAGGAACCCGGGATTATTATCGGTAAAATATTTCTTTCCTTTCTCTCCCCAGCCCTCCCATTCAGTCCCCTCCTCTCTCCTGTTCCCCCTGTTCTTCCTCTCCTCCCCCCTTCTCCTTTCTCTCTTCTTCCTTTCGTTTCCCCTCTCCTTCTTTCCCTGCCTTTTCTCTTTGCCTCTTCTCCCTTCCCTCTCTTTCTGTATTAGGCATTGCATCCAGGGACTCAGTGCTGAGCTACCTTTCCGTCTTTTTCAGTTTGTATTTTGAGGCAGCTTCTCCCTTAGGTTAAGTTGCCTAGCCTTGAATCAGACTCGAGATCCTCCTGCCTTAGCTTCCCAGATGCTGTGATTATGTGTCTGTACCACCATGCCTGACTGTTTCTTAATTTTGACCATACTGAGATTAATCTGAAACTATATATTTTTTCTTTATTTGAATTATAGTATTTCTTAAAATGTAACAAAATTAACCTCATGGCCATTTTAACTTAAAGGCTGTATTTTTTTTGAGCGTGGCACTTTTATATTCTGAAGTGTTACCTTTATGTTAAACTATGGAATTATCTTGTTTGTGTGTTTGCAAATAAAATTAGAGCTTTTATTTGTGTTATTTTTATAGATGTTTAGTCATGATTTTTGACATTTTGAAGATAAAGTTGCAATGAAATACAAAATGTACTAGTTAGCGGTGGGTTTAGTTTCTCTTTTGCCCACTTTCACAACTGCCCTTGCTTGCTCTCTCTCCATCTCTCTCCGTTGTAAACTATTCAGGGGTTACAATGAAAAGCTCATGGCCTTTTTTCATATCATTCTGTATCCCTAGTCTTGAGGTACTTTGAAATGTTCACTTCCATTTTTCTTTTTTTATTATTTTAAAATGATAAAAGAATAGAAACGATGGTACAGAATTTCAAAACAAATAATAGCTTAACAGTGGTTAATACATTGTGTGTTGTTATCTTTCAAGTAGTTGCTCAGATTTATACAAAATATAGGCATGAAAAAATGATCAATGAAAGCACAAACTGTTCTTTTCAATGAGCTATAAGAGATTAGTACTAGAATTACATTTTTCCCTTCTTTTCTCCTTTCCCCTATCCCAGGTTTTTGTTTTTTTTTTGAGCAGTTTCTTTCCCTTTCACTTCCACAATATCTGTTATACATTTTGGATCTTATTTACTCTCATTTTTTTTACACTAGGGAGACAATATAATATTTGCACATGTGAGTCATATCTGTTTCACTTATGAGTATGGTCTCAAGTTGCATCCATTTACCTATAAAAGCCTCAAGTTTGTCTTTCTTTATAGCTGAGTAGTACTCCTTTGTATAAAAATGCCACATCTTTTTTATCCATTCCTTGGTTGATGGGCATTTGGGTTGTTTCCAAGATTTAGCTATAACAAATTATGCTGCTATAAACATGGATGCATATATATCTCTGTGGCATGTTTTCAATTCTTTTGGGAAAATACCCTGAAGAGGAACAGCTGGATCGAATGGGATCTCCTTTCCTAGTTTTTTGAGGAGTCTTCACACTGATTTCCACAGTGGTTGTACCAGTCTACATGCCCACCAGCAGTGGAGAAGGGTTCTTTTTTCCCCATAGCCCCACCAACATTTTTTATTGGTTGACATCATAATGACAGCCTTTCTTTCTAGAATGAGATGAAATCTCAGTGTTGTTTTAATTTGCATTTCTCAAGTGACCAGTGATGTTGAACATTTTGTCATATATTTATTTACTATTTGTTTTTCTTCATCTGAGAAGTGCATATTCATTTTTGGATTGGGTCTTTGTCAGAAAATATCCTTCAGGACAGTTGGCTAAAATTTTTTCCCATTCTGTAGTTAATACATTGCTAAATTTTAACTCTGTTGGCAATTTCTTTTGATATGCAAAAAACCTTTTCAATAAGATGAGATCCTAGTTGTTGATTGTTTGATGTACTTCTATGCAGTTTTTGTTCCTGTACTCTTTGCCTACACCTGTGTCTTCAAAATTGCTACCTTGTCTTCCAGTATATTTAGTGTTTCTGTTTTAACTTTGATATTTCTAAATAATGTCTAATTCAGTGTTTCTTGATTTATCAATTTTAGGAATTATATTCTAGTTACTCTAGTAAACCATTTACCACCATCTGTCTTTCACTGTTTATTTTTCCATTAACTTTACTATCTTTTAACTCTTTCATGTCCACTCTATTAAAATGTATCTCTTGGCTTTCAGATTAGCAATTAAAATTTTATTGTTATTCAGCCTAATCTTTACTCCTATTCTTTTGGCTTTCCAATTTTTGTCATCTTTCCTTTAAAATTGCAGTAGTCAAGTGTACTTAGTTCCTGTAATTATAATCCTTTCGGACATTTTTGTTCTTGCTGGATTCTCAAAATTGTAATTAGTAAACAGTTTAAAGTTTTTGTGATTATAGAAATATTTTTTCATTGCAAAAGAATAGTAGTACATAACTTTCCATAGCTTTATTGTTTATAATTTAAAATTTTCTCTTTCTGGTTTCTGCATTTTAAAGAATTGCTGTAATCTCTAGTATGTCAGTCGTACTATACTTTACAGATGTTGCCTTTTTTGCCTGCTGTTGCCATCCTGGAGCCAGCCCTCTCTCTTCTCATCTCTCTTGGTTGTCAGTGTTCTTTGAACTGCTTTACATTTTCATAAAAGTTGCTAAAAATTTGCTTTAATTAGTGTAATTCTTTGTTGCCATTTTAACTAGATTTTATACTTTAGAAATTTTCTTTATTTCTAATTAATTTTTTAGTGACTCTAAAGTATAGAAGTTTTCATTGTCAGATTTCCATATATCTGAACTTTAGAGTGATAATGTTAAAGCATGTAATAAAGACTCATTCAAATTTTTAGAAAATAGGAAGTTTAAGATGTTTAATTAATGTAGTTTAAAAGCATAGTCATACTTTTATGTAACTAAACCTTTTTTTTTCTAGAATAGTTTTACTTACTGATGATAATAAAACTTCCATCTGTGGAGGCATTTTTTTTTTCCTAGACAATACAGGCCTTGAACTCAGATCCTTCTGCATGGTAGGCAGACACACTACCACTGAGCTACATCCCCAGCCCTGTTTTATTTTACTTTTTATTACATTATTGAAGATACGTATCTTCTTCAGATTTAGATCTGTATTCCACAACATCATTACCCAGCATTTATTGAAACTGACCTATTATACTTGGTTAGTAACTAAATAACAAAAGTGATGTTAAAAAAGTAACCTAGATTGGGAGGCTAATGTTAGTTCTAAACCCTGGTGAGTCTTACCATCAGTTTAGGTAATTGCTGAATACTTTTAGGCTATTTTTTATCTTTATAAGAGAATGGTATTGTAAAATGTCAGAAAATATCCACATACCCACTTCACTAGTTAATACATGGCTAAATTTGAACCATTTTGGTGGTAGCTTATCATATGCAAGGGACCATATTTTTACAGCATGATGTCTTTTAAAGGATATTGATTTCTATTGTAGAAAATTCATGCATTTAGAGCAACTTTCATGCATTTAGAACAACTTAAAGCCAAAACAATTGTGCTTGTGCTGCATGTTTAAAATATTAGTCATCTTGAATATATGCCTAGGTTAAATGTCAGAGGCTATATATTGTACAAAAAGAAAATTTATTGTTAGGAGACCAGGGTGTACCTGTGCTTATACAGCATTTTCCTTAGAGGATCAATTTGAGTATTTGAACTAATATCAGCCAGATTTTTGTAGAGTAACATTTATTGATAATAAAGGAGGAGTTCATCGAGGAGAAAAACAAATAAAGGCAGCATAAAAGTCTCATATTGTATAAAACTACAGAAATGGATCATGAGTTTGACAGGAAGTTTAATGTGTACCTAAGCAGAGGCTGACAGAAACATGCTGTATGTGCCAAAGGTTCCAGTGATGGAAAACTGAAACATAGTGCTCACTGACCACAGCATGAGCCTTGACACACATTGTAAATAATCTAGAGATCTATGACTGCATTAAGCACGAGGCTGGTGTATTAACAGCAGTAAATCTGTAGTAGCAGAGAGGGTTGGTATGCAGAAATTCCTCTGATTAATTTTTGTAATGGATTAATGAGAATATAGTAAATATTTTTATTTCAAATCGTGCTATCTTCAACTATCCCTCAATAGCCCACCCTAGAGTGATCGTTTTTAATTCTTCTACTCACCAGACTTGTATATGTGGATATTTGCTTCAGTACCATCAAGTTAAAAGCAGAAGATGCTTCTGGTAGAGAGCATCTAATCACTGTCAAGTTAAAGGCGAAGGTATGTGCCTTGTTGAACTATTATTCTGTCCCAAGAAATACTTTGAGAAATGAACCTTTGAATGTTTTCAAAGTTAAGGGAGATAGTTATTCTGAAAGTACCTGTATGATGCTTTTAAAAGCAGATTTTCAAAGCCTCAGAATTTATTCACCAGGTTTCCAAAAGTCTAGATACTATTTCATGTCACTGTGTTAGTCTAAATTTTATCAAAATGTTGACTTTATAATAAATATTACAAGTAAGATCCAGTAACCTCAAAGTATTGTAATAGTGTTTTTGTGAAGTCTTTTGCTGAAAAGTGGATGTTTCTTCTATCCTAAGGAAAGCTCTCCTGAGAGTCTTTTAGCCCTCAGCTCTTTCCACAGTATTGTAGGTCTTAATGTGACTCCCCAACTCTCACTTCCAAACACAGGCTCACACATACATTTTATTTTTTGTTTATTTTGACTGAAGTTTTTTTGGCATATGTATTACAAAAATTTGCAAAGATTGTGCCCCTATAGAGCCATTATAGGCTACTGATCCATAATTATTCACTAATTTTATTGGCACAAAACATCTTTATTTTTGTTTCATCTTGAATTTTTAGTTGTGGATTGGAAATTTTAAGAAATAAGTAGAATAAGTTCAACATATTAATAGTTTGCTTAGTAATCACTAGAAAAACATCAGAATTTGAAGAAAACCAGGGCATCCAACTTTTTTATTGTTCCTAGTAGTCATCAATCAATTCTGTATCAGAAGATTGTAGTGATGAAAAGATCAATTGTGTTTGTCCTTTTTAAAAATGTGTCTGGCATTTAAGCTTTCCACAAGAGAAAATTAATATATAAAACTGTACTGGGTGACACAGGAAAGTTGATATCTCATAGTGGCACTGTATCAGACAGGTTGAGAAATGACTGAATCTTTTCACATACATAGAATGTTTAGGTATAATTTTAAGGACTGTGTATGATAAATGTTGAAAAAATTAGTGTCATATTTGTAAAAGAAGTTAGATAGTTTTTAAAAAATATTTTATTTTCCTTTTGAGTTCTTAAAGATATGCCTTTAAAAAAAAAATCTAGGAAAAATCTGCTTTTATCCTTCCAAAAGGTCACATACTTGCCAGTGGCAAGGGTTCTATCATTTTCTTCAAAACACTATTTGTTTATATTTTATACATTTATAAAACTTGCTTTACTGCTATGAAGATCAAAATGAAAGCTTTTAAGTACATCGTGTCCTCATTTTTACAAGCGCTTGTACTTAGGAGATAATGCTAAGTAAATGCTGCCTTTATACCTTTTAAGCTTTTGTTTTCTTTCCATTTTATTTTTTATTTATATATTAATTGCACATATTAATGGGGCTCACTGTGATGAAAGATTTTATTGTTAATCTAATTTGATGAGACTTCATTTATTTGTAGTATTGAGAATGAAGATGTGCCCACTGATGTGTGCTGTTCTGTTGGTTTTTTTCATAAACTTTTAAAGGTAGATGAGATGACTCTTAATATTTCTCTTAAAGATATGTGCCAGTGTCAGTTTTTCAACTTCTATAGTTATAAAGCACTATTGTGGACACATTGGAAAAAGAAAAATCATTGAGCTGACAAAGAATTAGGGAAAAGTACTGTTTATAAAGAACAGATGAGATATAATATTTGTTAGTTTAAAATAATTTTTTTAGAATATTTGTCCATTTAGTTCAGCTTTATAGAGGGTAAAGTTGTTTTTGATATGTAGTAAGTTCTTTTCGTAGGAATATTTGGACCTGGGGTTTTCATTAAAAAAAACAAGGTCAGTTAGAGCTCATACTGTTTGTTAAACAATACATAATACAAAATCTTCATCCAAACTAAGTTTTAAGAGGAAAGCTGAGTTTTTTAAACAAATCTCAAAGCAGACTTATTTTTGCAAATATTCAAAACTTTTTTCTTTGATTTGTTATAAAAGAAATACATTTTGTTTTATTTTAATTAATTAATTTTTTGATACTTGGGATTGAATCCATTGCCTTCACACTGAGCTACATCCTCAACCTTTTTTCTGTTTTTTATTTTGAAACAGGATGTTGTTAAATGGATAAGTTGTCAGCTACAACTGATCCTCCTGCCTTAGCCTACTGTAATGCCGGAATACTGGCATTACAGGCATGTACCACCATTCCCAGCTATATTTATTCTTGAATACAGTATGTGCTTTCCCAATTCTGCTGCGTTTCACTGTCTGCCAAAAGCCACACACAAAACAATACTAATTTGAACTCAACAACTCCTGTTAAAATATATATATATATAAATTTAAAAAATGAATATAATTAGAGAATGTTACGGTTTTATAGGTATATTTTTATGTGGTACGTAATGTATCCTGTACATTGTGGTATAGAATTATCTTTTTTATAGGTGGTAACCCAGAGCTTCTTCAGCTTTGGACAAAATTAGACCTACTGTAAAATGTAAAGGTGAGCTGTGTATGTACTCAGTGACTCCCTAGGCTGCAGATATTTTACTTGGTATATCTACTCCAATACAGTAAACATTTCATTAAGTTCTTAGTATAGACTGATAATTTGCTTAAATTACGCAGTTGATACTGATCATTGTTAGTATATCTAGATGATGAATAGCAACCCAACATGAATTAAAGTTTTCTGTTCTTATCCCAAGGAGGATTTAAGTGTGCATAATTATATTTAAAGAATCCTAACATTTTTGATGGAAATGAGATGTTTTCAAAACATTTTCTGATGATTTTAATCGTTTTCCCATGTGAAGCAGCCAGAGAAATTAAATGACTTGACCAATATCACACAAGTTAGTTAACAGAGATGAACCAAGGAGGGCTGAGATTTTTACCTGTATTAGTTTGGAGATAATCACATGACTTTTTAATATAGTGTGCAAATTATTTTTCTACTGTAAGAGTTATATTCTGAAATGCATCATGTAGTATTTTGAATTATCTGAAACAGACTCCCTTATCTCAGCTTTATCATTCTTCCTTTTTATTTTTATTTTTTTAGAATTTAAGCGTTATAATATGTATATGGTTTTCTGTGTATTTGCTTTTGTGTTACCAGTTTACATAGCCAGAGTTTAGCTGATACATATGAATGCTAAGTTTGTAGCAAAATGTTAATTCTTTCGAAAATATTGGCTTCCAATGCACTGATATTTGTTAAATACAGTATTTCAGTGATAATTTTTTTAAATCATCTTTGGCTTTTCTAATAAACTACTGAAAAATAAAACATGAAAACAGTAAAGGTCTAAAACTTAATTTAAATAGTTTATCAAATGAAAAGTTTCCCTAAAACAGTTTCATTTAGCTATTTAATACAGGAAATGAGTACTTTTAATTATATGTAACTTTGAAAATTCCAGAATTGAGTTTTAGCATTAATATGAAATATAATCCTCTAATAAGAAAATTATTTTCAAGAAAAGCTATTGTCTTTAAATTAGAAATCTAGTTTATTCTCATAGATATCACTTTTTATATGACTAATTGAATAGTTTTCAATCTTAGAGTTTTTTTTCTCTTTTTAAAACTGTCAATTTTTCTGTAAGGAACTACAAGATTGTTTCTTTTTATTATCTTGCTAAAAATAATTGCTTTAATGTGGGAAAACCATTTTTAAACTGATAACTTGTATCTAATCATTGAACATTTATTGACTTTTACAGATACTGCCTGTTTAAATGGTGACTGAAATTAATCGAGATTAAATTTTAGACTAAAAAAGATTAAATATCAATTAGTTTGATGTTGTTATTTTAAATAGAGAAATAGTTTGGTTCACCTGTCAGATAAGAGCATTAGCAGCTGACCTGATACTGAGTATATTACTCTTCACTTTGTACTTACTAATCTGGCATCCCTAAATCATCAAACTTTTGTACTTTCTGATCATAGCTTGATTAACATCACCACAGTAATGTAGCCAAAATATTTACAGATAGTATTTTCGTAGTTATAATTTCTATTTCAGACATATAATACTTTTGTGTTTAAAATTTCTAAGTATTCCAGTTTTTCTAAAGTATCTTGTAAAATTGTCACATAGAAGTAGAGATGACCTAATTTTATGCTTTATCATAGTACCCTGAAGAATCACCTGATTGTTTTGTGGATTTTCCTGTTCCATTTTCTGTTTCCTGGACAACACAGGTAAATTCTTAAATATAAGTAATTTAAAAATGTATTGTTTTTAATCAAATGGTCTTTGTAGGCTATAAAGTGGTCTTTCAGTTTTCTTTAAACATTTATTTATAAATAGGCCTCTATAATGCTTCATTCAATATTTTCTAATAGTTAATGTCCATTTTGTCTTTCTCCACACATACACACATGCACATAAACACGCATGTGCACACACATGAAATTCAGCCTATTTCACTTTAGGTAAACATGCAGATATGGTATTGACATACATTTTTCTATAAATTTAAATCCTAAAGAACTGTTTAGTAAGCAGTGACCAGTACATAGAAAAGTAGGTAGAATTTTTTATATTGTTAAAATTTTAAATACTGATGACATTATACTACAAAATCTTTTATCAAAGAATGAAAAATAAACCCTGCAATTTGTACTCAGTTTTTATTGTGATAAATTATCTTTATCCTTGAATTTAGACTTTATATTTTAACATGCGTTACTATTTTGTATTTTAAGCAGAGATTGTAGATTCTTCCTCCTGCATCTGTTCATTTAATTTCTCACTGCATTGATAATATCTACCAAGGTATTTTTACAAGTGTGTATAAAACAGCATTATATCATCATGATTATCAGTAATGTGATAAAAACTTGATATTTGTGATTTTTAAAGGTGGTTACTTCAGAGAACAGTCTAGTAATAATACACATGGCCGCCCTTTCAACAAATAAGTTGCTGTGATAGCAAAAAGGAGAAAATATCCTTTTTTCAGCAAAGAGAAAATAATTTCTACAATATTTTACAAGTGTTCTGTTAAATGAAACTTGTCCTTATTGTCGTTAATGCCTGTTGAGGTTCAAGTAAAATGTATGCTTCCATTTTAAATTACACATACCTAAGAGTTATTAAATGTCAAATTAGTTTTAAAAAATGTTAACAGATTTAAATAGTCTGTGGGCCCAAATATCTTTTTAATGACATTTATTTAAAAATTATTATTTTCATTTTGTTTTTTAAAAGAAAAGAAATTTTCCCCAATGGAAATTGAGAAAATATAGCAAAATAAAGGAGAAAAAGAAGATTGTGATTTGTTTTAGGTATTTGATGTTAATACATTTATAAAAAATCTTATGTTGATATTTTTTTCCCCTTTCAAGAAAGGGAATTACACATAAATTTTATTGCTTTATTTTTTTTTAAGTATATAGTTTCTACTTGACTCTGTAAGCTTTATTTTTCTGTTTTAAAAAGAAAAGTCATGAGAAAAACTGTATCTGGATTATATTGGAATTTCTAGATTTTATTTTTAATTATACATTCATATTTATAGCCATTCCAGAATTAAAGAGTATAGTTTTGACAGATTTTTTTAGTTTCTCTAAATGTAGATAACTGTATGATGTTTCCCCAGACTTTATGTACAAGTTTGTATCACATCAGAATTGGTTTGTGACTACCAGATTGGACTATCTTTGAAAGTGATTTTTTTTTCCTGATTTTTTTATTCCTACATAACAATCTCAGTGCCTTGTATGTGTAAGATGACAATAATAATTGAAATTCAAATTTTAGATTTAATTGAGTCATGTTTTCTTTTTTGTAATACCTCTAAGAAAATAACTGGTAGGAATTGGAATTTCATAAATTTTGATTAAATTGTACAATATACTGCAATTATTAGCAAAGTTCAGATTAAATGAATTCTTTTAATCCACAAGTCAAATCTAACAGCTGTTATTGTTTTGTCATAGTCAATTCAGCTACATTTCTAGTTCTCTTTGTCTTAGAAATAAAATATTCTGGGATCAGCACAAAACCAGCTCTTTTTCCTAGTCCTTTACTTTTTGCTTCATTCCATTCATTAAGAGGTCTGTTTCCCTGAAATTGATGTGTATGCTTTCCATGTATATTTTTTGCTTCATTTTTATGCTGTATTTAGTTTGACTTTTTTTTACAGTATTGTTTCAGTGATTGATTCATGATCTGTTTGTCTAATACATTTATTTAAAATATTATATCTATTAGTTAATTTATCTTTTGCCCTAATGATATAGTGTTCAAAGTTTGTTGCTAGTAGCCTGCAGTGAACACCTCTGTGCATTTCCTTGTGCATACATATGAGGCATTAAATGTGGATTATTTGTGGAAGTGAAAATGCTAGCTTGTATGGAATGTCCCTATTGGGTTACTAAAATATTGCCAAATTGTATTCCCAAATTGGTTGTACAAACTTATAGTTCTGTTTAACAGGATTTTACTTTGCCAGGTCTTTTCAGTTTTATTCTGATCTTAGTTTGACTTGACTTAACATCAAGAATTGATTTTCATGGTTATTGTGTTCATTGTCTTTGCTTACTTTATGTATTTTTTTGATACTAGTGCTTTATGAGTATCTTCTTGTAGCATGCCTTTTAACTTTGTGTATATTTTATACAGAAGTTTAACTTTCACTGTGGTCACATTTCTTTCTTTTTCCCTTTTGATTTCTGTTTTTTGTATCTTAAGACAATATTCCATATCTTTTTCTTAAATATACTCTTAGCATTTGTTCCAAAAATTAAGGGTTTTTTTTTTGTATTCTTTTTTGTTTTGTTTTGTTTTGTTTTGCATTTATTTAAATATGAGATAGCAATCTGAAGTTACATTCGCCTATATTACTGTATACTAGTAGAATTTGGAAATGCCTTCTTTTGTGGAGGTCTCAGATAATTTTAAACCTTTTATTCTTGCTATTAATAATTCAAGTTTCCAAAAATACTACCTTTAAGAGTTCAGCTGTGTATCATAAGGATTTTTGTGATGGTACCAGCAGCATGAACTATTTGAGTCTTTTAGACATAATAGAAGTATTCACATTGTTAATTTATAATTTGAAAGTAAGAAGCAAAATGAAATGACTTTGCTTATATGAGATGCTTTTTTATTGACTAGCTGGAAACAATTCTGCTTGTGTGAGTTTGTTTTTAGTTTTAACACTTTTAAACAGTTGTTCTTAAGCAACGTGACTGTTACTGTTGTAGTCTAGTAGTAAAGTTATATTTAAGTGACGTAAATAGGTTTTAGGTAATTGATTTTAAAAAATCATTGCTTTTGTACATTTCCGCTTTGGATTGCTTCTGGACTTTAAACTTCGAAGATCTTTATTTTCTTTTCTTTTTTGTATTATAATAGACATGGCTTTGTGGCATCCATATTAAAAATGGGTAATTTTCCTTATGGTCCCTGTCTTCCTGCTGAGTTGATAATGTTTTGATGTATTTTTCTTTTGCTCTGATGAGAGGTCTGCTGCTGCTGCTCTGACATATTCATTTGGATGAATAATTATAACTTGCACAATGTCAAGCTGAAGATGGTAGGGTTTTGTGCGTCATGACAAGCCTAGTAGCCAGTGCAGGTGTCTCACAGCATGATCAGCAACAGCCAGTGTATTCTGGCTCAGAGGAAACATTTAGAGTAGTAAGAAATCAGCACCAAGGGCAAGGCTGCTGCTACTATTGCTACTGTATGTGCCAAAGAAATACAAAGTGCTCCTCAAAAACAAGAGGCTAAATACCTCTTTAGAGATATTTAGTTTTATTTATTTGCTCAGTAAACTCTCTTTAATAGATTTTAGCACAAAATGTAATCTATGATTTTTGTCTTATTCTACTTCTACATGTGCTCTGACATACATTAAAAAACATGTTGTAGCCTTTTAGATTTTTACATACAGGTCATGTATGTCAATATTGTTGACTATCGAGAATGTGGTATTATGATCATATGAAAAAGAACTTCATTTTGTCCAAGTCACTGAGTGAGCAAAAATAGCTGTTTACGTTGCTATTTTACCTGTAAATGTCTGATGAAGATTTGGTGATGTGTCCTTGCCATAGGCAGGTAGAATTTTCAGATTTGATATGATGCAATAAATAAATAGTTGTTTTTATGTTTTTTATCATGGAAATCTGATGTTCTTGGAATGGAGCCATGGATGAAGGAGAGCAAAACTAATGATAAAGCCTCTGGCTGATAATCTGATGGTGAATGAAGAATTTGTAATTAAAGGAAACAGTCTTATTACATAGCAGGGAGCATGATCCATTAGTTAGAGCAGCAGACTAGCAGTTGGGTATCCTAGTCTCTGTTTACAGTTCAGCCATTGACTTAATTGTATAATTTCAAACAAGTCACATGACTGCCTTTTGCCTCAGTTCATGTGCATGTGAACTTTTTCATTGATATGTAAAGAAAAATGAGTTTTGTGTAAAACAAACACAATGTGTGGAGCCAAAACAAACAAACAACTTAATTATCCACTGTAAGGATTCTTTGGAAGTTGGGTTTACCAACAAGGTTTTCATTCTTTTCTTTGTTGTCTTTGTCAGAAAGCTCACAGTACTGAATTTCTATTTAGTCCTACGTTAGCTAATTACTTACGTTACTTTTGTTTTCTTGGATATTTTATTATTGCCACAGTGGTATGGATAAAAGACTCAAGCAAAATTTTTTATTTTGATATGATAAAGTATGAGTGAAGGAGTCCTGAGCCCATTTAGACTCAGTCACCATATTAACTGCTTTTCTTTCTTTTTTCTTTTTAAATAACTTACTCATTTTAAAATTATCCTGAATTCTAAAAAAGGAAGCATGAAAATACAAGGGAGCAAAATTAAGAAAATATAAAATTGTCCTTAATGCTTATATTTAAAATTGGACCCTCACTAGATGATAGTTTTTAAACTATGGCACATAGCAAATTTCATTTTAAAAATATCATTGATAATATTGTAGACTTATTCCAGATGATCCTTAGGATCATTGGGGTTTTTGTTCTAATTTGGTTTACATTTCTCTACAAAATTAAGGATTTATATATTCACAGTCTAGGTTACATAGATAGACCCTTCCATAGATCCATTTCCTTAGTTCTGTAAGTTTAAGTGATTTCTTAAGTGAAATGTTACATATTTTTGTAGAATTTATTGCGAAGTGTTTAAACATTTTAATGCTAATATGAATGTAGTCTTCTTATTTGTAGTTTATCACATTTTGGCCAAGCTATTAATTTTTTAAAAAAATATGTTTATCAAAGTTATATGTGAACACAGTATAAAGAGGCAGTTTTACAAGGTGTTTTGTCTTTCTTTAAATGGAGGTATTGGGGATTGAACCATGGTTTTATAGTCAAATGTTTGTGCATACTATGCAAGACCTGTACCACTGAGGTACACTCCTAGGCCCTTTTAAATTTTTCTTTTAGAGAAATCATTTTTTTTTAGCCTCCTTTCCATCTGTTTCCCTTTCTCCAGGGTCAACCACTTTTTAACTGCTAGCTAATCACCTTGGTTATTTGTGGTAGATTTCCGTCATTATAAAAATAACATGCTTGATCTAACTTTTAAAGTTTAAAGGTTTATTTTTGGATATGTCAGTTCATAATCAGGTAGACTCATTGCTTTTAGGCTTTTGCTGAATGAAGTTGGAGAATTGCGGCAGTAGAGGGGTTGGGAGGATTGGTGGAAGTATATCGTACAGCAAAAAATGTTCATCTAGTGGCCCAGATGCAAAGAGGGAGGAAGGGACTTTGTTCCCACTATTCTCTTTGAGTGCACACTTCCAATAACTTAAAGATGTCCCAATAAGCCCTACTTTTTTAAAGAATTTTACTGCCAGTACTGCTTTCTGGGGATCAAGTCTTTCACTCTTTGGAGGACATTTAAAATCCAAGCTATAGCAGTATTATAATATAATAGTTTTATATTTGTGCTACCTTTTGTTTAAGGCATTGTTTATTAATTTCCCATTCCATATGTGTTTGCAATTTATCTACCTGTTCCCGCTCCATATACATGCATACTTCTTGTTCTCTGCCAAAAATTATATTGTAATCTTGATATAAATACTCAGTATTTATATTATCATGAGTTTGTATATAAGCATAAATATATATATATATATATATATACACACACACACACATACTATGCAGAGGGATTAACAATGTATGTAGTTAGGTATAATTATTTTGCTTTGGTCACCCTGGTTTTTGTTACTTTGAGTTACCATTTATCTTTATTTCCTTAGTTCAACCTCCATACACCTATGCTAATTTAACGTTTTTAGTGGGCAGATATATGTGTGACTTTGAATCTCTGAAGTTATTTGCCAGTTGAAGGAAGAAGATACATGTAATTTCATTTGGTTTAAAAGATTGCCAAAGTTTGTTAAAGACTTGTAGAAGATTTGAGATCTGTACATTGGTGTGAACATATGAGATACTTCTGTGAAATGGTAAAACTCTCCCATGAATTAAAAAAACTAAAAAAAGTATTTTTTTCTTTTTGTTTGGTAGGTTGTTCATTAGGTGCCTTCACTACTACCTTAAGTACATTTTAAATGACTTAGTTGCTGGTGTTAATAAATCAGACTTTTATTATAGATCTTCGTGGCAAACATCATAGTTTATTCTGCTGGACCACTATAGCATAGTAAAATGAGAGTACAGTCTTAAAAGTATGATTAAATCCTCTCTGTCTTTTCCAGTACACAACCTTGCATAAATCATTTAACTTCATGAAAGTAGGAAATAAAATTTGCCATAAATTTCACGTTAGAGTAAACTGAGATATTATGAATAAAGGTGTAAGATGCCATGTAGGTGTCCAAAGTGATATAAGAAGTTAGTGAAATTTGTGCCGTGGTCAGACAAAAAAAAAATCTATATATATATTTATATTATACTGTCTATATATTTGTGTATATATACATATCTGTATAACAGCAAGTAGTTGGTATACATATATATTGGATTAAAGATACTATCTCCATTTTAATGTCGCACCAAGGACTTCAAAGCAAATAGAGATGCCTAATGAAAGGTGACTGTCAGTTTACCAGGCTGTGTGATTGTGGCAGGTGATCATATTGCATTGTATTGTGAGTACAGAAATAAAAGATGTTAAGAGAATATTGTTTGATTTTATAGTTTATTGGTTAACATATTGTTAATACTTGAACAAACTAGTACTTAATGATTTAGAATAAATCAAAAAAATGTTTTTGTGTAATAGGTGTCCCAAGAAAAACAAAAATAGATCGGGGTCCAACTGGCTTCTTAACATTGTGATTTATATTTTACAATTCTTTTAGATTAAACAAGATTATTTTAGCTAATATTGAAGCAAATGTGTCCAACATATATAATTCATTAACATTCTGTACCTCATGTTTTGTTCCTGTCAGGACTCTGCCTGGTAAATTGATAAAAGTGTTTGTACTTTGATTTTTCTTTTTATTCAAGGGCTAGTTTGGTATACTTTTTATGGGAGTATTGTAGGTTTTAGGCTATCCTTTTGGAAAAGTAAATGCCAGTTTTGAGGATAAAAATTCTGTAGGTTGAAGACAAAAATAATAATTCAATTATAAAAAGTGTAGTATCTACTAGAGTAGTATCTACTAGAATCACTGAGCAATATTAATACTTTAAGCCAAAAAATAACGCCCCACCCACACACTCCCATGACCTTTATTTTATTTTTTGCAAAATAGAAGTTGAATATTAGAAGTCAAACCAATTTAGCAGGTAGATGTAGGAAAGCAAACCAGAATTCTAGAATTGGTAGATACTAAAGGCAATAGGGCAGTATTTATTTTTAAAATTATGTCACTGTAGTTAGTTCCCTTCCTCTGGCTATGAGAATAACCCTGGTAGCCAACAGCTCACACTGCAGGTAGTCTCATACTTGTGACCAGTTATTGAAATCTTGTTGTTTTTAGTATTAATGATAAAAAAATTAGATGCAGCTTTTTTGTGGTGTTGGTGATATCCTTTTTCAGTGCAATGTAGTGAAGAAAATAAGTAGATTCTTTATTTTTTACTAATTGGCCTGATTTTTTAAGTCTGTAACCAAATAGCTGAGGAAAAAATTGAAAGTGCCCGTTTTCAATGTGTCCTTGGCTTTTTCTTTTTTTAAAAAATGTCATGCGTTCTGTGATGAGTACAAATGAGGTAGATACCTTCTTCACATATATCAAAAATAGTAGCAAATATTTTAAATGATCAGTAATCAGTCGTAATCACTATAGCCTAAGTATGGAAGAGATGATAGTTCCTTATGAGATGCCTGGAAGAAAGCAGACTCTGATTCAATGAAGTTAGTTATAGATGTATGTATAGAAAGAGTTGAGAATATCAGTGAAGCATCAAGTAAGATCAATGAAGTGAATATTTAGATTTATTACCTGATTGTGGAAATATTACAATATCAAAATTAAATTTCTGAAAAAGTTTAATATCTTAATATGTCCTTATTCTTTTGAAGCTTTTTGAATTCCCCAAAGATAAAGATAAAAATGGTTATTAGAGGATTTATCTTCAAGTCTTATAGGGAAGTATAAAAAAATCAGAATAGGAAGCAAATGTTGCAAGTACCAGAAAATTATGCTATTAATTTAAGTGTCATCAGAGCACAAAAGATCACATTCTGGGACTATGTGAACATTATTAAAATACTGGAAATAATAGTCCTTAAGATGAAGATATTATACTCTGAGATCTGGTTAAGTGACTGACATTATTACTTCACTTCAGGTATTATAAAAGTAACAAAATGCTTTTAAAGATAATAAGCGTTACATTTTGAGATTGGCAGTGTTCACACTTTTCTGCTTAAGTGCTTCCCTAGTTTAACATAATTTAATAACTATTAGGGAGAATAGCTAGCATCAAATATATATCTTCCTTCCTTCTTCAGTACACCCCCCCACACACACATGTGATAACCTTTTATTCCTAAGTGGTGTGTAAACTATTACTTTTACGTCTTTGTCCCTGCTGTAAGGAATGTTGCTGTTTTATGTTTGTTTTTAAGTTC
Source organism: Cuniculus paca (assembly GCA_004365215.1). NCBI lineage: Eukaryota > Metazoa > Chordata > Mammalia > Rodentia > Cuniculidae > Cuniculus > Cuniculus paca. The sequence continues at coordinate 5,606 of RJWT010000626.1, read as the reverse complement.
CTACTTGTTGAGAGATTGTTGCAAAGAAGCTACTGCTATGTAGATGTACTACTGTTTAGAAATCAGAATGAAGTTTTTTGGTTTGTTTGTTTGTTTTGCTTTTAAAGAGGATAAAACCAAGGAAAATAAAACAGAATAAAACCAATCAAAACAAACCAGTGTAAGTGATACAGGACTTCAAAACATTACAAAATCAACAATAGTTACCCTAATGCCCCTTGCCATCTTCAAAATAGCTGCAGATGCCTTCAGACATAGTAAAAATCAAACACAACAGAATAGAATAAAAACAATAAAAACAGAACAATGAATGCAATAAAGGACTTCAAAACAAGACAATAGTAAATCCAAGATAGCTACCATAATATGTCTTGCTGTCTTTGAAATGGCTGCTCATGTCATCATTTAGTAACAAAATAAAAGAGAATAAAACCCAACCCAATGAAATAATGAAAATGATACAGGACTTCAAAACAAGACAGTAGGAAATCATCAATGACTACCACCCTCAGAAGGAGATCCCCCTAGATGCCACACTGTGTACCTCTATCCTCTGAACAGATGATCAGACCACTGGCCCTAGACCAGTAAGGTCATTGAAACACCAAAACATCATAAGCATCAAACTACATTTCACCTCAGTAGCTAGCATCACAGCCTGTGTTTCTCTGGATCAGGCAATTGCTAAGGGGGTTGTGGTTTGGTGCTTCTTGTTTGCCAGCCCACATGCCAGAAAGGGCTGGGGTCTGGCTATCACCCAGCTGGCAGCAGCCCATGCATGGTTCTGGTTCGCAGGGGAGGGGCTTGCTTCTTGGTGAGGCCTTGTTCTCCCCGCCCCCAGTCTGCAAATGGCACTGGCTTACCAGAATGAGGTTTTTTTAAAGTTTTATTTATTAAGCTATAGTTGACATATAATTGGCAGAACGTATTTGAGGTATGAGTTTTGATCAATATTTACCTGTGAAATCATCTCCATAGTCAAAATAATAAACATTTCCATCATACCCATCCTTCCCTTTATAGTTTGCCCCTCCTATCTATCCCTTCCTGGTCCCTTGGCAAAACTGAAATACTTTGAGTCATTGTGTATTTATTTGCATTTTTTTTATAATTCTGTATACTCGGTGTTACATAATTCTGTGCAATTAGTCTTCTTTCCTCAGTGTAATTACTTTCAGACTAGTCCATGTTATAGCATGTAATATAGTTCATTTTTTATTTCTAATTATTTGTAGATACATTCTCCATTGATCTGTTGATGGGCATATGCATTGTTTTCAGGATTTAGCTATTCCAGATAAAGCTGCTGTGAACATTATTTGAGAGGTATTTCATTATATAAACGTATTTGCAGTTCTGTTTGGTAAATATTTAGGTGCGGGCAGCATGGCTGGATCGAATAGGAAGTGTATGTTTAACTTTCTAGAGGGCTGCCAAACTGTTTTTCAGTGTTGGTTTTGATTTACATTTTTTAAAGTAGTCTTTCAAACTTCATGTTTATCTACTATTATTTGGTATAGATTAGTTTTGTTTTTCATTTTAGTTACTATATTAGGTATTTGACGATATCTTGGATAGGACTTTAATTTGCATTTTGACCAGTGGTGTCAAACAGCTTTTCATGTGCTTTTTTATCATTACACATTTTCTCTATTGAAATGCCTCCATATTTCTCTCTGAATACTTAAATTGAGAAGTACCGTGTTCATGACTTGGAAGATTTAATATTGTTAGGAATTCACTTCTCTCCAAATTGATCTATAGATTTCAACAAAGTTATTTTAAACATTAGCAAAATTATCTTAAATTCGTATAAAAAAGCAAAGGATCTCAATAGAGTAGTCAAATAACTCTGAAAACAAAATTGGATGACTAATCCCACGTGATTGAAACACTTATAACCCTACTTTTGTTAAGATAATGTCATATTGTTATGATGATAGATCATTGAATACATAATTTAGAAGTAGACCCATACAAATACACACAATTGTTTTTAACAGAAGTAGAATAACAGTCAATAGTCTTTTCAGCTAGTGGTTGCTAATATAGTTGCGTATCAGTGTACCAAGAAGATGAATTTCAACGACAGAAAAAGTTGCCTCCTGATGGATCTGTAAGCTTAATATAAAACCTAAAACTTCTAGAAGAAACATGAGAGAAAGTGTTTGTAGCTTTTGGTTAGGCGGGGATTTCTTAATATACCATCAGATGCAAAAATCTATAAAAAAGAACAAGTTGGTAATTGGGCTTGATTAAAATAAAAAAATTCTGTTCTAGGATCCTATTAGGATGAAAAGGAAAGCTACTGACTAGGAGAAAGTATTTGCAAATCATATGTGATAACGTACCGGTATTTAGCATACATAAAGAACTAAATCTCAGTAATAAAACCCAACGTGGGCAGTGTTTTATATAGCTGTATATTCTTGTTACTTAAAGGATTATCATTTTACTACTATTAAAGCTGTGTGAAAATTGATTTCTTGTGAAGTTTTCAAAATATGTTTAACTGGATAATTGAACACTTACAGCACATTGTTGCAGTCAGCTTCATAATGGCGTAACCTGACAAAACACCTCATTTCAGCTTTCTTTTTCCTTTTTCCCTCATATTTCAGTATCTGTCTGTCTGTCTGTTTCTCTGATTCCGATTCTTTCTGTCTCACATGCCCTATAGACTTTTGTGGGGACAACTAGACATACATTTATGTGGCCAAAACTGGATATGTGAGAGAATTAATCTCCCTCAGGGCAGCTTGACCAGAGGGATTAGAAACCGATAAATAAATGGTCTTGGGTTCCATTTCTAGGACAAAAATTCAGAGGAGCTTCCTCTGTAGCTTCTCCTAAAGCCACCATTGACCACAGTGACCAGTTTGAAAACACACCCTTACTTTGCCTTTTCCCTAATCTGTTTTAGCCTTTACAGTCTCCATACCCATTCCCTAAATTTGCTTTCAATAAACTGTCTTCACACAAGCTATCTCAGGCTTTGCTTTCTAAGGGGGATCAAACTCGGAGAAATTACATTGTCATGCAGTAAAAGATGGTGTAAGACAACAGTTCAAATATACTAGTTAAGGCATAAAAATTTATCTTCTTAAAAAAAAAATCCTACCAGACACAGTAGTACTCGCCTATTATCCCAGCTATTTTGGATGCTGAGGCAGAAGGATCACATATTCAAGGCCAGCCTGAACAATTTAGTGAGACCCTGTGTGGTACCTCCTAATCCCCCCAACATCCTGTTTGCTCTTTTGATTGTTTTAAGACTTGCTTTTCAAACTTGAACAACAAAACCTATGCAACTATGTATGACCTACTAAAAGTTGAACTTGAGAGACCTTCTTTAAAATCAGTTTATAAATAAAAAACTGTACTAGGCTTTTTTCAAATGATATGCTTGATCCTAGAAAATTATAATCTTTCACAATTGCTGTTAGCTTCTCTCGTCACCACAACTTGAAAAATTTTTTGTGACTTCTTTATAACTAACTGGGCCAGAGGCTCTAAGTTCTTAGCTACACTTACACCTAGTTTGTTTGCACAGTGAAAGAAAGGTGTTTCTTAACATTGCCTAGTATATTTTGAGAAGTTCAGCCCTCAACATACAAATAATTTATCAGTAGATGATGACTCTGTAAAAATGAGTTTATGAATATCTTTCAGTTAAGGTATATTCTCTCATGATGGGGATAAAAAATAAAATCTGCCTTCAATTAGGTTATGATTTGTAGGCAATAATTAGAAAGTGTGACACTTTTTAAGGTTTTAGAATAATGATATCTAGTTATCTGTTGCTTTATTTATTAAACATGAACACAGTAATCAACTTGTCCTGCTCAAATATTGGAATGCTTGATTCATGCATGCCTTCTATAACAATAGGTAGCATTACTAGTGTAGGCAGATTCTATACTTCAGCACTGCAAAACTACTCAAGACATACAATATGTCTTGTAGTTTTTTGTAAGATCATGGTGTAGTGACTTTTGGCCAAACTAACTTTTTAATGGTTCATGATCTCGGGGTTTAAATGTGAATGGTATCATACTGAATAGATGATTTATTCAGAAATCTCTTCATTTCGGTATGGTGAGAAAATTTTAGTGATCAGTTTGTGCTTTCTTTTGAAGTTTCTTCCCAATTTACAATATCTGTTATACATTTTGGATGTTATTCACTTAACTTAAAAGAGAAACTGATGGGGGAAAGGGAGAGAAAAGGGGAAATTTATACACACACACACACAGTTTCTCTTAGTTCATTGAGAAGATTTATACTAATATTGTCTCAACATTTTTTTCCCATCATCAATATTTATTGAGCATTACAGTGTACTAGGCACAATCGAACATACAGAAAACGTTGTCCCTGCTCTTGAGGAGCTTATATTCTAAAAGGAAAAAAAAAATACACCTCTTTTTAAAATGGCTATTTTGTTTGGTGTTTTCTGTAAAGTACTGAGGAACTATTCTATAGGTTGAGCTTTGGGTAGAACTTAGTCCCATCATTATTTAGAAAAGAGAGAAAGGATTTTAAAAGCAGACAACAACAAACTGTTCAGGATAGGGAGGGTACACAGGGAGAGATAGACACTATCTCGTCAACTAAGGAGAGATGTGCTGTAGTGAAGAGGATGAGGGAAGTAGTTTGTGGGATGCAAGCAAAGGAAGCAGGTATCGTAGACATCGAGTGGAGCCGGAAAGATCATGTGGCCTTTTCCCAAGCACATGGCCACCAAATAGGAATGGTTGGTGACAAGAGAAGGCTAAAAAAGGTCATTTTGTGCACCTGACAAAGAATAAAGGGTCAAAATTGAAGGCAAGCTCTAAAGAGTATCAAGAAATTCTTAAAAACCAAAAAGTAATCTGGAAGCACAAAGCTTACAGTTAATGCTACCCAATGTCATGATGGGCCAAGAACACTGTGGCTTCCTAAGTTAGAAGATGCCATGTACCAAAACTTTAAATGGAACACATTAATTTTTTCCAATCTCCCCCTCCATCATAAAATAAATTTTTTTTTCATTTCAGTTACTGTTTGGGGGAGGAAGAGGGGAGACGTGGGACATGGTTGAGAATGGTAGTTATAGTACTAGTATTTCTATTTTGAGAAACTTTGTCTTTAAACTTGGAAAAAGCCCATTAGCTGCCAAGAGGGAGTAAGATAAATTTCCAAGAACATACAATTTTCTTCAGAGAAGGTTCAAAACCAAAAGGCCAATTTACATGAAAAGCTGTAGAGAAAGTAGTTGAAAAGTCCATTCATAAAACTTTTATTCCACTTACATAAATTTAATATATATGTTCTTAACGCAGTTATACTTAGATTGTTCATGGAAATTTTCTTAAGACATTAAACAAAGCTAGCCATCATCTCAAGTTATTTCCCCATTACCTATTTTTACAGCACATGCATGTTAGGCAAGTATATTAAAAAAAAATCACAAAAGCAAAAAACCTAAAAAAAGTTAAATACGTGGGTTTTTTTGTTTACTGCTATGCTTGATACACATGAAATAATACCAAGCAGTTCATTTTTATTGCATCTTTTACATTTGTTCTTAGGTTGCCTAAAACATTTAAATACAAATAAAATGT
>RJWT010000625.1:0-61719 GCA_004365215.1 Cuniculus paca | reverse complement strand
CTCTCTCTCTCTCTCTCTCTCTCTCTCTCTCTCTCTCTCTCTCTCTCTCTCTGCTTCCTGGTCACAATGATGGGAGCAGCTTTCCTTCACCAGGCTCTTCCACCATGCTACTCCAGCTTTGGAGCCAGCTCACCACACAATGACTGAAACTTCTGAAACTCTAAGCCAAAATAAACCTCTCTGCCTTTAAGTTGTGAGTATTGCCTGTTTTGACCCATCAACAAAGAAAGTGACTAACATTTCCAGAATTCATGGTCATCAAGGTATTTACAAGTTGAAAACCCTCAAATCCAGGTCTTTCCCATTTCCACCCTCACAAGCAGGAGCCCAGTCCATCTGAGAGACCAGAAAACTGAACAGAAGCCAAAGAACAGTAACATGAATGATTCTCATCTGCATAAAGAGCCTTAGAGAAGGCCGGAAGGGTGGGGCAGGGATGCTGGCCACAGCACAGAAGCAGCAGCTGCCCAGCCAAAAGCAAATGCACTTTATTTAAGATTACCAACTGTTACTATTTATATCTAGATGTCCACCCAAAGCCTCATGTGTTCATAAGTGGGATTTCTAGGGGGTGACTGGATCATTAGTGCATGATCTTCATCAGTGGATCAGTCCACTGATGTGTTTATAGCTAAATGTCATTTGGGAGGTGCAGCCTGGTTGGAGAAGGTGGGTTAGTAGGGGTGTGGCCTGGAAGAGTCTATCTCCTCCCCTCCCCCTAAATCTCTCTCTGGTTTCCGCCTACCATGCCATGAGCTCTTTATCCTTTGCCATGACCCTCTGCCATGCCACTCTTCTGTGGGAGCCAACTGACTATGGACTGAAACCATTTATAAACTGTGACCCAAAATAAACCTTTCTTTGTTAGACTTGTGGTATTGGCTATTGACTACCTATCTTAACTACTTTCTCTTTGCTGAAACACCAACCATTTGCACAGATAATCAAGAGTTAGTTGTAAGTCACTTGTTTTTGTCTTTTGGATGGCCCTAGAAGAATTCAAGGTAAACATACACATGTTGACCTAAGGAAGACTGAGTAAAACCATACCCAGGAGCTAGCAGACTCTTGGGAAATGAAGCAGAGTTCTGAATAGAAGAAATGGATATTGGTACAGGGTATGGACATTATTTCCAATGGTGTCTTCGGGCTGACATGTTTAAAGTGTTAGAACTAGTCTGTTTTGTTTTTTTTTAATGGAGAACATTTATATTGCAGATGGCTCAGTGGCTCTGATCGGTGTGCACTGGCAAGGAGAGCCTTCTGTTCATCCTGTTGTACTCCAGCTTCCTGCTCCTGAAGCCCCTCCCAGAAGTCTGCAGCCCTTTCCCATCAACAGCTCCAGCAACCCAAATGGTTAAGGCTTCTCCAACTGAGAGAGCCACGGGCGTTTCACTGAAGAACTTCAGCAACAACAGAAACTGCATTTCTTGAGTGCTCTTTCCCAGCACCCTTGCTCTCTTTGCCTTCCAGGCCCATGGTAGATTGTACCTCCTGGCCTCTAGATGGTCCAGTGTGGCCTTGTAACTAATTCTGGCCAATGGAAAGCAGAAGTGACAGAGCTACGTCTGGCATAACATTTAATTCCTGGTGTAAGAGCCTTCCAGTTTATCACCACTTCTGCCACAGCAACTGGCAATATTTGAAAAGGTGAGTACTCCATGAGAGATACGTAGTTTGAGCAAGAAAGAAAGGAAAAAAAAAAACAAGTATTAAACACTACTGGGATTTCGTAGTTCTTATTATAGTATGACTTTGCCTTTTGTGAGTAATAACAATAGTTATCTTTTCTAATTTGTGGCACTGGGGATTAAACCCATGGCCTTTGCACTGGGGTATATCTCCAGCCTGTATTTTTTTTTAAGACAGGGTCTAAATCATTCAGCTGGCCAGGCTGAGTTCAATCATGGGAATCCTCCTGCCTCAGCTTCCTACAATAATTAACTTTCATGGTTCTGTCCTAAGCACTTAATTGATTTTATTCTAACAGCCCAGTGAGATGGCTTCTTTTGAATTCTGGAGGTATAGATGAAGATGTTGAACTACAGAGAAGTTAGATAAATTGCCTAAGATAACTTAGTGACTTAGCTAATGCAAAAAGTGAAACTAGACTCAAGTGTATAAAGTCTGTCTCCAGGGTCTGAGATTTAACTACTGAACTATGCTGCCTCTTGAATAGTATTGTGCATCTTAATATGATCACTGTGATGGGCTTTAATAAAATTTCTCATTGTCAAAAACATACACACTGAAAACTGCAGTAAAAACACATCAGCATATCAAAGTCACCATATGCCACCATCAAGTTTAACTTTTGTTTACAGTTAATTGCAACTATTTTATAAGAAAAAAAAAGTTGGCATTTGAAATAATGGTACCCCAGATATCATTACTTGAGTTGCTAAATCACATGACAGTTTAAAAAAGTAATAGCATGCACATGAAATGAACAATGCTCAGTTATGTGGGCTACTTTCTGCAAGATTTGGCTCTCCATTCTCAAAACTAGCCCTTCCTGATTTAGAGTCATACCTTTAAAAACATTAAAACAGGAGCTGGAAACATTATCTATTTAGCATGTTTCATTTTAGATTAAACAGATTTTACTCTGTGTTCTCTGGTAATTATATATAATTAAAAAGCACAGAAGAATGTGCGTAAAGGCACAATGAAGTAATAATCATGTGAACAGTGTCTTATTTTAACTCACCACTGAGGGGAAGTTACTTTTATTGAAATTAATTTGTAAAAGGGTTGAGGAGAACATGACAGCATGAGACAGAAGGGAACATGTTCTTTCAAATTGCTCCGCTCAGAAAACGTGATTAATGAAATATATCTAATTGCATCAGTGCTTCGGAAGGCATTATTACTGAATACACTGTAAAGGTTATGCTCCTGTGGAAGAGCTTTTCCTTTGAGAGGAAAACTATCCTGTTCTTTAGAACTTTTGGCAAAGTTGGATTGACTCAGATTGTTACCCTAAAACAAGATCTGGCTGGGTGACATTGAGACCCCAGAGCCGAGTTCTGCCTCTAGTGTGGGCATCATCTTTGATTCCTGCTGCATCTCACGCATGAGGATTCTCCAGAACACAGGCTAGCATGGAAATGCTGACTTTGCCAAGGAAACCACCGATTTGCTTTAAAGCAAAGATTTGGACATCAACTATGTGTAAGGTGTTGAGCTCTGTGATTTGAAACATTCGAAGGACTAGAGTATCGACACTCCCCAAAGGCTCGCTCCATGCTAGGCACAACGCTAAGCACTCGTACGACATCGTTTAATCCTTATAATAACTCCATGGGGTCTGAATGTTATCAGCATTTGTAGATCAGGTTGGAAATCAACAGTTATGTTAACACTATTGAATGTATAGATCTGAGTATTCAGAAAGAAGATAAAGCCTGGGAGGACATTAGGTAGAGTTAAGACCATACTGCAATTTTTAAACAGGGTAGTTAAGGAAAACCTCGCTAGAAAGTGACACCTACAAACAAATTTTTAGTTGACACATAAGGATTGTATGTATTTATGGCATACCGTGTTCACTTTCCACAAATGTATATGCTGCGCAGTGTACATATCAGAGGAAGTGTATCTACTTCCTCAAACACTTACCATTTCTTTATAGAAAGTAACATTTGAATAAAGTTTTAAGGGAATCGAGGGGACTGGCATAGAACTATCTGGAGGAAAAGCATTGTCAGTAGAAAGAAGAGTCAGTGTAAAGGCCTTGAAGTGAAAAAACGTAAAACGGATAGCAAGGAGAGTGAGGGAAAGCAATAAAGGGTATGTCAGGGCAGAGGGGAAGGCTCATACAGACCTATTTGATTGTTGTTGCTGCTGTGAGTGTTTTCTTGCAGTCTTAGAGACTGAACTCAAGGTCTCACAGATGGTAGGCAAGTGCTGTACCACTGAACTACACTCCCAGCCCTGTGTAGACCCTCGAAGCACTGCCACTTTGACTCTGAGTGATGGCAGAAGTCCCTGAAGCCTGGCCGGTGGAGGAAGGGGAAGATCTGATGCCAAGGGAGTCACTCTGGGTGCCATTTAAGGGACAGACTGAAGAGTGGTACAGAAGAAACAGGAAGACTACTTAGGAGCCCAATGCCATCGAGTAGGCAGGTGGTGATGTGAGATGCCCAGGATGGTCACTGGAAGTGCAAAGAAAAACTCAGATTCTAGATATATTATAACTTCAAGGTGGAAATAACAGATTATGTGACAGATCAGAGGTGGAGAGTAAGAGCAAGACTGGGGTCTGAGATGGCCTCTGACCTTTGACCTGGTAACTAAAAGCATAGTTAGAAGTCAGAGGGAAGACTAAGAACAACAATTCTGGAAGCCTGTTTTGGTGCACTTACACTTGAAATATCCACTAGACAACACAAAGGAGATGTCAAGGAGACTAACAGCCATGAGGTAAAGAGGACTAGAAATACACATTTGAATGTCATCATAAAGAAGGCATTTGAAGTCAAGAAAATGAAAGCAACCACCAGGAAGCTGCATGTAAACAAGAGATGATGCCTGAAGATGGGGTTCTGGGTCAGGCCAATGTTTCAAGGTTGAAAGATGAAGGGGAAACAACAAAAGAGACAGGAGAATCAGTCACAAAGGCAGGAAGAAAATCTAAGGGTCCAGGATAGTGACCTGGGAGCCAGTGGGACTGGAGAAAAGGACATTATTCGGGCTCTGCCTAATTTAGTGGTGTTGCATATGAAATGAGAGGATCAATTTGAAATCACAGGATAAATGAATAAGCCTTCTATATCTCCAAGATTCCCAAGAACTTCCCAAGTGTTTATGTAAATTAAGTATATTGACTTTTCAAAAAATAAATTATCCACATTATATTGATTTGAAACATTTGCATTTAAACAGTCAACCAAAGTTTATGAAGTAGAGCTGTATGAATAACAACGCATTTCAAACTAACAAGTTACAAAACCCATCAAGGTTCTTCATCACCGTTGAGTTTTTCTGCATCTTCTAACCCAGTGATGGTGAACCTATGGCATGCATGTCACAGTGAGCACACAAAGCCCTCTCTGGGATGATATCATGAGCTGGAGGGGTTGTTGTTTCTAAACTAAAACCTCAGTATTCAAGCATAATTGCAGTGTTGGTACTTTGCAATAAAAAAGTGGGTTTGGGGTTGTAGTTGGGCACTTGGTCTCTAAAAGTTTCGCCATCACTTTTGTAGTCACTTAACCAATCTTCTGGTTCCTGGGCAGTGTGAAGAGGAAAATATGTGCCTTTTATAGTGTCAGTATCATCTCAGGATTGAACCTGCAGTCTCTCTACCACCTCTAGAAATTTAGAAACCACAGCAGTGTCATCGTGAGTCTAGTAAGTTAACTTCACAGGATAGCTTCTGTATATTTAGAATTCTATGTGTAAGATCACAATACAGTGTTCACTGGGCTTGTGGCTTGTGATAATCCTGTGAGTGTGGAGGTGGTAGTGATGATAGTTGTGTTAACTCACTCAGCAAAGGTGCTAAAGGGGCAGCTTAAGGTCTTTGTTTAGAGCTCATTCTTTACAGCCAGACTGCCCAGGTTCAAATTCTAACCAGGGAAGTCTCTTAACTGTTTCCCCTTCTGTAAATAGAGATCAGCACTGAACCGACTGCATATGTCTACTGTGAGGATTAAATGAGTGAATGTTTATAAAGCTCTTGGGATAGTGTCCAGCAGGTACTTAGTGCTTTATCAGGGCTTGTTACCTAAGAGGACATGTGCTGAATTCTTTCTAATCACAGAGCTAGGGTGGAGAACAAGACCCACATATGGCTGGTGGGGGATCAGGAATTAAACAAGAAAGCAAATATTTGAGATTACTCTAGAGTGTGTTTAGTGTTAAACAGACATGACAGAGAGTAACCAGGTACGGAGGGAGTTGAGGAAGGGACTTCCAGTGACCTGAGGCCAAAGAACTCAGGAGGGCAGCTGGAATGGGAAGAGCTAGGGTCAAAGGAGTCCCAGCAGAGAAAACACAAAAGCAAAGCCATAAAAATAAAATGAGCAACTTGATCTCAGAAAAAAAACAAAAACAAAACAAAAAAACCCCATCTAATTTCATGTGGGGAAGACATATGAGTCAGATAGGCAAAGCCAAATTAAGCCATTTAAAAATTATGTGGAAAAGCATATCCCTGAGGAACTTTTCACACTGTGGGCAAAAGTCTTACCATGTCTAAAAGAAGTGTCCATCAGGCTTGATGCTACAGAGTAGGGGTGCATTTAAATCAAGATGCAGCTGGCCTGCAAATGTAAACAGCAGGCTTTAGGAGTAGGCCCCTCGTTTCACCCACTCTCCCTTCCCCTCATTAATACTCGATATGATCTTTTTAAATATGTGCTTGGAACCCAGATAGGACAAGGGACAGACAACTTTTTCCCTAAATGAAATGCCCCTCCTATAAATCTTCCTATGTATTTCTTCTATGTAAATCTGCTGCTCCTGTATCTTTCCACCAACTGTTGAAAAAATAACTTGAATTCAGACAAAGGGATTACCTGGTCCAAACTCTGGTTAAGACTGTTCTCAAAGGCCAGTGAACAGCCACTTAGGAGCACACTCGCTGCCGCTGCCTCCTGTGCCCTCCCTGCATGACCTAACCCATGAACTGGTGCCTCTCTGCCACCCTTGTCCTTCACTTTGTTTTCCATTTGACAGACCTTGCTAAGGAGCCAAACAGGTTTGGAAACAAACTGGGGCCCAGCAGAACTGCACAGTGGGAAGTCACCTGTATACCCTGAGATCTGGGGCAGTGCCTACCTGGGCACTAGGAAGTCAGCCAGGTTCCCAGGGAGCCTAAGGGGATCCAGTCTAAACAGATACATCAGTCTGCTCACTAAGAGAATAAAGCTGGCTCTCCCAGTATAATTACAGGCTGGCTGATTTATTATTCTGAACTTTGGTACACGGTAGGAGTAGTGTTATTTGTGCCAGTTTGTGGTACTGGGCCAAAAGATGAAATACCAAGCTCTTCTGATGGGCTCCAAGAGTCCGCTTGCATAAACAGTGATCCTGCATATGCCAATGTGTGTGCGGGGATTATGCCACGTGGCTTCAACTCTCTGGCAAAACCATTTAATGAAGGAAATTACAAATCTTGATACATTCGGAATCATTTAATAACTGGCAAGCTACTGCCAACCACCTAAGCTACTGCCAAATTGACTGAAATAACCTAAAAGGTCCATCTTTGTCAGGTTATTTGCATAAGCAACTAAATACACCCCAGATGATAGCTGCTAGATTTTCTCTAAAGAAAAAATAATCATGTGTCTTTAGCCCCAGGCCCAGTCAATGTGAACAGGTTAAACCCCAGAGGAGGTCAGAACACTTTGTAAGAAATTGGGGCAGGTCATATGAGGGACAGTGACTTTAGAATGGCAGAGACTGGGATGAGGATTATATTTCTTCCAGCTCGGTGCACTTCAGCAAGCTCCTTTATTTTTTTTAAGGTTCTGTATCCCTTTTATTTTTATTTTTTAGAACAAAAAAATGAAAATAATGATACAGAATTTCAAATCAACTTCATAGGATATTTACAATGATTAATACATTGCACATTGTTATCAACAAAGTAGATGCTCAGATTACAAGCTATAACCATGAAAAAATGATCAAACAATGAAAGCACAAACCATTTCTTTTGATGAACTAACAGAGATTAGTAGTATAATTATCTATCATATATATATATATACATATATACATATATGTATATATATATATATATTCTTTTCCCTTCTTTCTTTTCTCCTTTCTCTCATCTCAGTTGTTCTTTCCTTTTGAGCAGTTTCTTTCGGAAAGCCTTTCCTTTTGCAAATCCCAGTTCTCCCAGCTATGAAATGGAAATCATGTGTTCTGATGGGAATAAGCGGTTTGAGATGTAACCTTATATGAGAGAAGCATTCAATAAGCCAATGTTCTCCAAATGATGGTAGTCTGATTATGAATCCTCGAGATTTGGAAATTCTCAGTGAAATATTTTTATGTTTGGTTTACCTTTCAATCACAATTCAAACATTAATATAGCTGTATTCTGGGTTAGCTGAAAGGTCCATTTGGATTTGATTTGGGGGATCAAGTTGGGATCTGTGCGGACGATCACCTTGGGACCAGTTGGTATTCCTTGAACTGTCATGAGCTAAAAAGACTAGAAGGAAAACAAGTAGCTATGAAGGAAGAGTCCATGCCAAGCAAGGGCTGTGATGCCTATGGGTTGTGCATGTCAAGCTGCTGAGGGTCCAGAGCAGGGAACCATGTCAGGGACACTGTGACCCCACAGTACCAGTCCTATGGGCACCAAGGAGGCAAAACACCTTGCTCATAGCAGAGAACAACTGACAAAACAGTGCTTACCATGTGTAATGCTACTTTGAGTTTTACTGGTCTTATAGTATTATGTTTTAACACAAATTGTTTTGATTTCATAGTTGCTTGCAAGTAATCTGTTTTTAACTTTATATCTAGGATATTTACATGTAGTCTATAGCGTACCTGGTACATAGCCATAAAGTTGTAAACTATATGTAGTTCTATATAATGTTAAAGTACTTGTTTTGTGTCTTGTATATTTAAGTAAAAAATTTAAAATTCTCACCAAGAATAGATGTTTACAGCAATTTCTTCCTATAGAACGAGTTCATAAATCATTCAATTTTTAGAAACTCAGTGATAATGTGTCACTGTTAGGGTGATTATTATAAGGAAAAGAAATGGATGCAAGGAATCGGAGACTTCTGTTAAGTGGAAAAAGCAGGCTGTAGTATTTGAATATACTTTGTTATTAAAATTATGTTGAGAAAACTATGTCCAGGAAAAATAATATCATACAGAAATATACTAACTTGCTGTTGGGCTGGGAATATAGCCTAGGTGTAGAGCAATTGCCTAACATGGTCAAGGCCCTGGGTTCAATCTCAAGAAAAAACAAACAAACAAAAAAACTAAATAGCCATTACATTTGGGTGATAAAATTCTAAGTGATTTTTTAAAATCTGGACAATATTTAAGTCACCTTTAAAAGACATAAATTTTAAAATTTTTAAACGTACACCTAAAGTATAAGCAGCCCCTGCGGGATGAGAATGTAACTTGCAGCTAGCACAGCTGGCTCCAGGCAGGCCGGGCCTCACTCCCAGCACTTAGAGACCACAGCCCAGCCCCTGATTTTAGAAGATTCCTATCCTGCACACCAGACGCCTGCACGGCCCCTACGCATTTCGCAGATGTGATTTACAGGGCAAGGTTCCCTCTTAAAACACCTTTGCTGGAAAGCTAATTCTTTTACTACTGGTGAGTTACGGGAACACACAGACACACACGCACACACACACACACGCACACCGCGTGCTCCAGGAAGGTGGCCGCCCCCTGCGATCTCGGGAGGTCTCCATGGCCACCCCGGCAGAGGTGAAATGGGCCTCTGTTGGTTCTCATGTCTCTCCAGCACAGTATCTCTTTTGACCACCTCTGCCTTTTGTCCGGCTTTCTTTCCCAAGCCTTAGCATGGCATCTCGTCTCTGCTGGGTTTCCAAAGTTGCCTGCCTCCTCCCCCGCAACACCTCCCTTGGATGACATGATGGGGACACTTGTTAGTGCCAACAACACTCTGTAAGTGTCTAAAAACCTATCAGGCTGAAAAAGCCATATTACATTTATTGTACATAAATCTAAATTTTTTTGTATCCAAGCTACCCCAAATCACAAAAATCCGTGTCTTTGGGGATGAGCTCTGGCATCGAATTCTGGCTCCACCTCACACCTGCTAGCAGCGTAACCTTGGGCAGTGTAACATGCCATTACCCCTTGTTTCTATATTTGTAAACTGGGGAGAGTGCTGATAATGATATTTACTACTAAAGCTGATGTGAGGATTAAATAAGATCACACCCATGATGTACTTCGAAGAGCCCAGCACAAAATAGGGATTCCATTCAGGCTGTTCTAATAACTATTCTGGGGCTGGGGACATAGCTCAGTGGTAGAACATCGGCCTAGCATGAATGATGCCCTAGGTTTAATCCCCAGCACCAGAAAAGAATAATATTGCTATTACTTATCCTCCAATCTTCACCACATTCAGGGTGAATATCAGGGCGGCAGCTCCAGAATAGAAGAACAGGAGCCCTTCTCTAGGGGCAGGTGGATCTGCTCAACAGGTTGCGAGGTTATAGACAGAACTCGCAAAGGTCCACCTTTTCCCCAAAACAAGACCTGACCTTTGCTGGTCTCCAGTCCGCATTGGGTGCTGCGGCATAGGTCATCTGGGAGTCCATGCCTCTCAGCATCACTTGTCCAGACTTCTTCTAAGAGGGTTTAGGAGCTTCAACAAGTGACTCCGGGAGAAGCTCTGCATGTTCCTCTGAAAACTGTGTGTCAGCCCTCCCACAGTGGGCCTGCTGTGGGAGGCTTGTGGTAGCCTCAGAAACCTAAGCAGCCTCTCCCTGTCTCCAGGTGTGTGGGAACCAGAGGGGCTCAGCTGTATCTGGACAGGCTTTTTTTCTCCCCCACAGTTTACTAACCCTTGCTTCAGAATAAACGCCCTCCCTTGCTCAATGTGCTGCACACCTGTTAGTGTTTGTTTTTAACTGACGGTGTTGATTTAGCATTAGGCCCAGTGGAGGATGTGGTTACAGGGCTATGATAAGGGCGCAGAGAAGCTCTGTGTGTAAGGAGAAAAGGACGAGTTGGGTAACGAAAACTGAACCACCCTGTGTTCTGGCTTAAAAATATCTTTACCAAAATTATGAAAGCACCACAAAAACATAACAAAGCATAAACTATTCCTCTTTGCAATGGAGGTTTCTCTTCTCCTACCCTCAGTGACACAGGAAAGCAGCAGCATATTGGAATCCTTGCTAAACTCAGGGTCAAGGATCCTATGTTCTATTGCTATTAGCAGCTTTCTCCATGCCTCCGTTTCCTCCAGTGTTTTAGTGATACTCCCAGCTGTCAGTGTTGCAGGGGGAAGGGTTAGGATGTGCTGGTCTGTGTTTGCTGCTGGTAGCCCATTACTTGGCCTACTGATTTGGTAAATGCATAGGTTCCCTGGTGCATAACACCTTCAATTACAAAGTACAGACTTTGTACTAGGTGATGCAGGAAACGCTGGGAAAAGAAGGAAGACCAAAGCAAACACAGCACTGTCCATGGGAGCCAGGGTGTAAACAAATAAGTATGACCAAGAGTTTTACAAATTCATACAGGCAATAGTGTACACATAGAAGTTGGTTTTCACAAACAATGATCAGTTTTCATGAAGAAGGTGATTCTTGGGTGCTGAGTGATAAACAGATGCTTGCCAAGACAAGGTGTGTAGAAAGGGTGTCACAGCAAAGGGAAGCTTCAACGGAGGCTGAGTTGCAACTCAGCATGGAGAGCTGTAGCACTCCAAGCACTTGAGGGGAGTGGGAGCTAAGTCTGTAAGATAGGATTCTCTGTGAGTCCGTGAGCGTGTGTGTGTGTGTGTGTGCACGCGCACATGCGTGTATGTATAGGAGAGGAAGGGGGAGAGAGAGAAAGAGAGAGAGGTTAATTGAGAAAAATGCTGTTATGAGTTATACCATAAAAGACAAGAAGACAAGTAGGGGCAAGATCAAAGATGTAAGATGTAAAGTTTAGAGTTTAGCATACAAACAGAGACACCAATGACAACCAGTTTTAAGCAGTTTTGAGGGTAAGACTGTCAATGAAATTTCATGCAATGTAGTTATATATATATGAATGATTAAGGTGTCTGAATAAGTGCTTGTTTTGCTTGCATTCACATTTTCTTCCATTGCTAGAAAGCAGACATTCAAGCAGGGGAATGACCTTGTTTCCTTGCCGGCTTCTTGATGACAGTAATTGAAGCATCAGGGCTTAAGTTTATGAGTTGTTAGCTTTGATTTGCAGGATGATGCATAATGCCTGCTCCAGAGAGGTGATGCAAACTAAGAGACTCTCTTTTTCCAAGATTAAGTCCCTCATACTCTTACTACTCCCGTACTCCCCTTTTTCTAACTATCATAGATTTTTTTCTTCTACCTTTTTCATCTTTGTTGTCTTGAATATCATCTGGCAATAAAAATTATATCATGAATACTTTATAACTCCAGAGTTTCTGTAAAAAACAGGTCATTAAATGCCGAATACTTTAAAAAATATTTCCACACACTTAGCACATACCTGGCTTAGAGTAGGTGCACAATTGAAGAAAACATATAGGTTATAGAACTGGAAAGTACAAGGATTTAAACCTGCCTAGATTGCTTGGACTTTCATTAACAGTCCTGAGCAAGTCAATTTAATCTTAGCCTTAATATTTTCACATGCAAAATTGAGCTAATAATATTGCTTAAAGGACCTTTAAAAGGTAAAATCATGACTTTCATGCTGATATAAAATGAACACATGCTGAAGATTTTGTTTGATAGATAAATGTCAAGTTTGGCTTTAAGGGGAAGAAAAAGAAACACATTTATATAAAGTAAAAGAATGTTGAGATGAGTTTACAAATAAACAGAAACTGGCTTGTTCAATGGGCATGGCAGGTTTCATTCCATCCAGACAGTACATACTTACTTGTCTATAGGCAAGAATCACATGCCTTAATTTCAAGGTACAGTTACAAAGTCACTCAAAAAAAAAAAAAAAAGACATAGAGTCCTCTCCAGTATGAGAATCAGATAAATACATAGTTTTCCACCTAAGCACAGGCTATAAGCTGGTAGCATGTGACTACTGACAGGATTTGGACTCATGTATATGCAACACCTTGCATAGTGCTTACAGTGTACCAATAGCCCTGCAGATGATAACTATTTTTATTGCTACTAGTATGAGCGATGGTTAAATAAGTACTTCTTGAGTAATCTTTTACTCAGCCAATCAGAATGACTTAATTATGTCTAAGACAGTGGCCAGCACTGCTTGGCATGGAGCAGAGCTTCGAATGACAAATTTATATTAGGGGTAATATTTTCATGAAACATGAAACGGACTTTTTAGATAATTGATTAAACTTGTGAAGAAGAAGAAGAAATAGCAAGGGAACCAAAATGACTGCTGTCCTGGTGGGTGACTTCTTTCTGAAAACCAGTGTGTCACTAGATAGAGTCTGAGGAGACTCCCCCAGAGAAGAGATGAAGACCTAGACTCACTGCATCTATAATATAAATTGAGATATGACGCCTGTTCAGTGTGATTTCTAGAGGACGAGGGTCCATGAGAGAAAGTGCAATTTACAGGTGAAGACCTCGGACCCAGGATAATGGTATCTTTTAGGATTTTTGTTTTTAAATGAATTTCCTGAAAGAGGAAAAGCCTCCAGTTGCTTTTGTGTCTTAAACCTGCAGTTTTTCTTAAAAAGTACAATTTTAAAACTATAATCAATTTTTTCTGTCTCCTGTCTGTCTGTATTTTTTTCTAGCCTACCTCAAATGGACCTAGGCTCTTAGTCATGTAAAATGATGGTGGTTGAATACTACTATTCTTGGTTCCTTTCCCATTGGAGGCCAGTGTGAGTGCTATTTAAAATGACATTTGCTTTATCCTACTACGAGGCCCTTGCTCAAACACAGCTCTCACTGATACTGGTTGGGTTTACTCACTCTCCCTACTTTGACACCCAGCAGAATTTTCTCCAAGAAACCAAGATCAAGTTATGTCATTACCATTGTTTTCAGCCATTTAATTCTTGTGGGAAGCAGACTGACACAAACTGCTTCCTGAACTCACCTCACTTTACAAAATAAAGAAGCAAAGACAGAAGAATGAGTGTAGGCACAAATGTGTGCATGTGTCTCTGTGTGTGTGCATACATCCACACATGATTGAACAGTAGTAACAACAAAAGCCATCCCAAAATTTAAAATGGCATTCCTTTTATAAGCCTGAAATAATCTTCTTTTGGAGAAAAGAAGTATCACAATGGGGCAGGAACAAAAGCTAGGTATATATTGAACTGTCTTTGGTTTTAACTGCTTGAAACCAAATGTGCTTCCATTTGCCTTGCCTTGCCTTGCCTTGCCTTGCCTTGCCTTGCCTTGCCTTGCCTTGCCTTGCCTTGCCTTGCCTTGCCTTGCCTTCCTTTCCTTTCCTTTCCTTTCCTTTCCTTTCCTTTCCTTTCCTTTCCTTTCCTTTCCTTTCCTTTTCTTTCCTTTTTAGGGGTGGCGGGAGGGGATCTTTTCCTTCTAGAATGATAGCAAGGAACCAACCAATATATACTGAACAGTCAAGGTAGTTTCTGATAACTTCAAGATCCAAGGAAAGATAGAATACCTAGTTTTGATTTTGTTCAAGTTGAACAGAAAGTTTCTGCAGGCAAATCTTCTTGTGCACCTTTTGAACATCCTTCTTGGGTCTTGCTGGAATGCTGGGCTGGAGACAAACCTTGCTTATTGTACTTTCAACTCTCACAGCTGCATATAACCTTCTATGCATAGAAAGAGTTCTTTAGAAAGAAAAATCCTGTGAGGACAGATTTGGCTTGGGATGGCATGAAAGGAGCATCTATGATGAGAAAGTAGCCCCTCAACTATAGATAAAAGCAGGAGTAGACTTTTTATTTAGGAGCTACCTACAATTATTTTATGAGTTCCCGAGAAAGACTTATTTGACCAAAAATAAGTTCGCTTTGTAAGAGAATGCAAAGGAGTCCAAAATTTTATCTAAGTGACTCAAAAACCTGTTAATTTACAAAAATACAGATATCCAATCCTTCTTCTGAGGTAAAAATAATAGTCTAACTAGTGATTCTTAAACCTTTTGGATTATGTGTTCCTTTACAAACTGGAAGCATTCTACACCTCAGAAAAACACACACATGCACACGATGAGTTTGACTTTTCTTCTTTTGCAAACAAAAGAAGCCAGCTCTGGCAAATTTAAGCAGGGATTTACCAGAAGAGGGGTTTACCAGAAGGAAATGGAGTGGATTTGGAAGAAATAGAGCCACTTTGGAATCTAGACAGCGGGAATTAATCCTAGTGGGCACAGTTTCTCTGTGTGCCACCAGTGGAATGAATCCAAACATGCCATGTTTCTTCTTGCTGTTAGCCCTTCTCAACCTTCCTGAGAGAGATTCTGTGAGTCCTCATGTACACCTGCAGCCTCTCCTTGGCTAAGAATGAAAGTCTTGTTGGTTAACATTCCACCAGGAGAAAGTATGATGTAAAAGGAGTTACAGGGTCCAGATATTCCTGTGGGAGAAGAAATGATACTGAAAAAGCTAAAGAAGAAATGCCCTAGAAAACATTTTAAAAATGCTAAAATAATAAATAAATAAATAAATAAATAAGTAAAATAAACACAAATGCTCATCAGAATTCTTTCTGTTATGCATGAGAGGACTCATGAACTTTTGTCATAGATCCCAACCCTAAAATATAGGGTTTAAAAGTCCGTGATTGTGCTATCCTCTATGATCATTTAAATGACTTCCACAGTTTCCTGAGAGTATGCTTCTCATTAGAGGACCTGGAACCAAGGAAAAACTGGTGAACCTGAGAGAAGAAACAGATGAAGATTCCAAAAAGTGAGAAAAAACAGATACAAAAACTAGGATTAATAAAACTCAGATTTCCGCAGACCTGATCCTAGATTGACTTATCCCTAGTGAAAATGCAGCTTGCCTTACCCTAACAGAGGCTCTGACACCAAGGATCTATTGAGCACCCAGGCCCACTGGAATTCCAGTAAGTGAAATCCAAAGACTATGATCAACAGAGAACTGCTCAATGTAGAATGAAGCCCCTGAGTGAGTGGGCCCAAAACACCAGCCCTTGGACTTGACCTCTGTTTTTCCCAGTGTGTACTGCACCAGAAGAATCCATGCTAGAGAGAAATTTCTTTCCCATCTCTGTTGGAGCATAGCATGGATCTAGACTGGAGATGACCTGGTATATCTACCCTAAGGACCAACAAACTTACTGTGTTTCTCCCTGAAACTGCTAGTAGGAGTATGTCTTAGTTATTTTCTAGTCACTGGAGCAAAATACCCAATACCTACAATTTAGAGAAGGAAACATTTATTTTGGCACACAGTTTGTAGAAGTTTCAGTCCATATTTGGCTGGCTCCAAGGCAAGGCAGTATGGAAGATGGACATGGTGTAAGAGAATCAGCACATGGGATGGCACTGGGAAGTGGAGAGAGAGAGAGATCAAGGGAAGAGGAAGGGAGATATACCCTTCCAGACCACACCTTCCAGTGATCCACCTCCTTTCCCCAGGCTTCACCTCCCAACATTACATTTAGGCATAAACTCATCAGTGGACTAATCCACCAATGAATATCATGTCTCTATGATCCAACCACCTTCCCAAAGCCCTATCTACAAGCACATGAGGCTTTAGTAGGGCTTCTACACATAAACCATAACAGGAAGCAGAGAACCTTTCCCCATTTTAGACCTTTGCAACTCAGTCCCTGAACAGATAGTGCAGATACATTTCAGGGCCAATGTTATTTTCCCTCTTGCCTGCTCCTCCTGAGGCATCAGGCCCTCTCACTCTTCTGTCCTCACCCTGAACCCACAACGGCCTCCTTCTAACCCCTTATTCTCTTTTAGGGTTTGAGGCTTTATCACACAATACTGTCTCTGACTGATGTGCCCTTCCCCAACTCTGTAACTCTAATTTATTTCTCTTCCAGTTTACATTTAAGTCTTTACAGAAATCTTCATGGGTCCAAATTAGATGAAGCCTCACCCACTGGCTTACGCTTCTTTCTCACAACATTTACCATAATGGTAAAGCATCTGTCTGCTCCTGGGTCATATCCTGACTCTCTGCCATGACCAACTTTGTAAAAATGGAGGCCATGTCTGTCTTGTCCACTTTTGTAATCCTAGTGCCAGGCATACATTAGGGAATCATTAAATACATGCTGAATGAATGTCGTTCAGTATTATAAAGAGGAACAATTGAAGACAAACAGTAGGAAAGAAATGAGGTTAATAAATTTACAAATTGTACTGATAAATGTAGAGATGGAAACAGATATGAAACATAACATTCTAGCAAAATTGTAGAATATTCACTGTTCGTTCAACCCAGAGAGTAAAGGAAGCAAAGGAAGTATATGGAACATTGCCAAGGATAGTTAAGGTCTTACTTAAAACTAAAAGCTCATGAAACACTTTGGTTGCCATAGCAACAAAACCCTGTCTTATGGAAATGATATAATATAATATAATGAAGCAAATACTAATAAATTAACAACTTACCAGAAATAGAGCAACAAGTTCCATTAGCTTCACCTTTGGGGATAACATAGCATGGACCCTTGAAGGGCTTTTTCTGCCACAAAACATGTTTCCCTAGAACTTGATTATTTGCAAGAAGGTTAAACTAGTTCATGGAATCTGATAAACCATTTTTAAATGGATATGAAAAACCACATAAAGCCATGATTAACTAAGATGGTTTTGACTAACAGTACAAGATAAGAGATTTGTTCTATATTTGTTATCCTTTAACACATGCTGTGGAACAAACAACCACAAAAATCTATAGCACAGCACAATAGCATTTATCTTGGCTTCTGAGACTATGGGCTGACAGTGCAGGTCTGATATCCTGAATCAAACACAGTTGGTTTTTGACCGTGCTTTCTCTCACAAGCAGCCAGTGATTTGGCTGAACACCTGCTAGTCTGGGATGTCTTATCTCAGGCTGGCTCCACCTTGCTCATACAATGTCTTACTCTTTAGTGCACTAGCCTGGGGGTCCAAGTGAGGGAGTACAAGCATGGGCAGGGTACCCAGGCCAATGCCTACAATGGTGGACTGTCGTCACTTCCATCCCATTCTACTGACCAAGGCAAGTAACAAAGCCAGTTCTGAGTCAGAGAACAGAGAAATACACTCCAGTTCTGACTGAGAAGAGCTGCAAAATCATACTGCTACCAGCATAGACATAAGCAAGCCAACAATTTTATGAAATGCTTTTCATGGGTTTTCCACAAAATACATTTTGGGAAATGTCACCCAAATATCAATGCAATTAACTTACTGCACCAGAAAACAACTTATTATAATTATAAAGTATAGTAACTGATTCAATATAATACGGGCACAGAAATAAACAGAAGAACGTGGTGTCAACACTTAAACTAGACTTGTGTGATAATAACCCAGAGACGTTATTGTAGATTTTTTTGTGGGGGAAATGATGACAATAGGATATCCATGGGTCCTTACCTCAAAAATCACACAAATCAATTCCAAGTTTAATGCAGACCCTAAATCTGAAAAGCAAACCAACTTTAAGCTTTTTAGAAAAAAATATAGGAAAATATCTCTGCATCTGGAATGTTGAGAAAAATTCTTTAAACAAGACACAAAAGTATTAACTATAATGAAAATGTGGGTATGTTCAATTATATTGTAATTTAAAATTTGTGTGCAAAGAAACCTCCAAAGAATGAAAAGCCCAAGTCTTTAAATTTATAAGCTGTCTCATAATTGCTTCTTTCATAGATAAAAGAAGCATGTTGTAAATAGTGTGAGTATTCAGAAATAGTAGCCTTAAGAACTAACAAAGAACTTTCAAAAATCAATGAGAAAAATATAATCAAGTCAATAGAGAAAAATAATGACAATAAATCTACAAGGAGTCAATTCACAGGAGAAACGTCAATGGCCAACAGGCATATAATGAAATGATCCCTCGTTAGCTATTGGGCAAATGCAAATTATAATGCAATGTCAATTCATATTTATTAACTTGTTAGGAATTATTGAGTTTGACAATAGTAAGAGTTAATGCGAAGCCACTGGGACTCTTAAACATACTCGATAGGAACTGAAATCAGCAAAACTACTGGAGAAAAATTTGTTATAACCCATAACCCAGCAATTCCATATATAACGTCTCACATGGTTTCCTCAATTAATAATGAGAATATATGTTGCAGCATTATTTGTAATAGTAAACTAGGAAACATCCTAAAAATCTATAAATATATTAGCATATTTATACAAAAGTATATGATGTTACAGTAGCTTTAAATAAGCAAGAGCTAATACAGCAACATGCAAATAGCTTGTTAAATATAATGTTCAACAACAACAAGAACAGAAAACAAGGGTACACACAGTATGATAAGAGGTGTATAAAGTTCACAGACTCATTAAAGGCCACTATATTGTTTGGGAAAAATATACATATATAGTAAATGCAGAAAGGTATGCATAGAAATGATGTTAAGAAATTCAGGAAAGTATAGGTAACAGTACTATCCTGGGAAGCAGATGAAGTTGCAAAAAGAGAATGTAATTGCAAAAGTAGACAGGAAGGAGGCTGCAACTGTATCCCTAATGTCATATGTGTTAAGCTTGTTGATGGTAACATTAGTGTTTTATTTTTTTTTTTTTTTGGCACTGGGGATTGAACTCACGACCTTGCACTTGCCTGGCTGGTGCTTAGACCGCTGAGCTAGATCCCCAGCCCACATTAGTGTTTTATATTAGTCTCAATATGCTGCTTATGTATTTGGTGGTTAATGTTAAAAGGGGACATTGAAGAGTCTTGCTATGAAACAGAAGAAGAGATGGGACTAGAAGAAGAGCCTAAATAATGTTAGAACATTAACTCCTACTCATACTCATCTTTGGGTCTTCTTGCTCCAGGTTCTCTTTCCACCCCACAGAACTTATTCAGAAACATTAAAGTTACATAGTGGTAAAAAGATCCCAGTATGAAATAACTCGAAGGGATGCTAGGTAAAATCAAGCTAAATAAGAGTTCTTTTCTGCAACACTCATGAGAGTTTCTGAAATGCTAATGGGTAAGGTGAGTCTCTGAGCACTTGATAGAGTGAGCAACATTTCCCAGTGACTCTGGAAGCTTTCTGCATGGATTTTCCATGAAATATATCTTGGGAAATGTGCACCCAAATATCAGGAAGATATTTTTGAAGCCCATAAATATTTTCAATCTCTTCCCTGAAGTCTCATTCTACCTATAAATTCTGGCTTAATACTATGATTTTGATTTTCTTAAAATGTCCCTCAAAAGCCTTGTGTGTTGGAGGGTGACTGAGTCATGAGGGTGCTGTATTTATCAATGGATTAACCCATCGAAGAATTCATAGCTAAATGCACTGTTAAGAGGTGGGGCTGTTAGAGGCAATCACTGGGGAGTGACTGGGAGGATGTGTCTCCCTCCCTGGCTCCTCCTTTCTCTCTCTACTTCCTTGCCATCATGAGATGTGCAGCTGTCAGCCACCCAGGTCCTGCCACCTTGCTGGTTTTTTTTTTAAAGAGAATAAAACCAAACAAAACAAAACAGAATAAAGCTATTCAGAACTGAACAGTGAGAGCAATACAGGACTTCAAAACAAGATAATAGGAAATCAACAATGGCTACCATAATGCCACTTGTTATCTTCAAAATTGCCACCCATACCATCAGACATAATAAAATCAAACAGAACAGAATAAAACCAATCAAAACAGAACTTTGAACAAAACAATAAAATGAAACAAAGCAAAACAATATTGAGAACAATACTGGATTTCAAAAAACAAGACAGAAGGAAATGTTTTGCCATGGAGCCAGTGGACCATGGACTGAAAACATGATCCAAAATAAGCCTCCCCTCATATGTGTATATCAGGTATCAAGAAAGTGACTAAGACCCTTATCAAGACCTATTTTCCATCCCTATGCAGACTTCTTCAAGTCTTTGTTTCCCTTTTGTGGAGGAACACAGTATCATAGGAACAGCCCAGGTGGACTTCAGTTGCTGATGTCCACTTTCATGTATGCATGCCTGCATTTCCCTGAGCATGTGTCTGCCTCCAAATTCACCCGTCATGCTGGCTTAGGGGTCTCTGAAATTCCTCCTCCCTAGTCTAGCATGACCTCAACTTATTATGTCTACAATGCCCTATTTTCAAATAAGGTTACATTCTGAGGTATTGGACATCAATATTTGAAATTTAGCAGGATGTGATTCGGCCCATAAGAGAGCCCAGTTGAAACAACATCTATAAAAGTTACATTCTTATAAAGAGTTACAAAATGTAAATTTTTGTCACAAATTATCTCATCTTAAAGCATTGAGTATTAGACTTAGAGCACACAGCTAGAACTTGCCTTGGTACAGATGAGGCAGCCTCAGGAACAGTATTGAACAGAGTTTGCCCAGGGACTCTTTAATGTGAATGTTGTTTGTTTGGTTCAAAACCTATTCCTAGTAATTAATTGGCTTAGAGAAAAGTTGTTCTGTTAATTACTAAATGCACAAGATGTGCATATCAAAAGAACTCTAGCTGTATGCAGAAAGATTAAATAATTGCATAGAGGAAGAGAATTCAATGTGATTTTCTAAATTTGTTGGGTCATTTCATAAGGTAATAAAGAATCCAGCTTCATCATGTGAAGTTTTATGCTGTTTCCATTGGCCCCAAATGCACATGCTTTCTGGCATCCTTTCCCTGGAAGAATTCAGAATAGGATTAAGTCACCTTAAATCTAGTAAGCTATTCATGCTCAAATAACCTTGCAGTAAGATGAAGCACCCCAGCATGAAGTCCAGCTGTTTGAGTTTGCATCCTAAGCCTACCTATAGGATTTGGGGTGAGATTTCAGTCACCTTTATCAAATCATCATGGTTACCTGATATGGCTGCTATAAAGACCAAATAAGATAATCCATGAAAAAAATAATATCGGACACATAAGCAACATCCGACAAACGGTAGTTATTATCACTCTCAGTGTAATAAAAGCCTTAGGAAAATCACCCTGAGGTAAACATTTTCTTTTAAATTGTGAAAAATAAAAGATAATGATAGCAACCTACATGACTACTTTTATTTTTGTATATTAACTTCTAGTGCCCGAGGCTACTGGTAGCATGAATGTAATTTTGTATTGTGCTATTTTAATGCCAGCAATTTCTGTTTTCCTACATTGCTCTATCAAATTCAATTGAATTAGTATATCAAGTTTTACCTAAAAATTCTCCTGTGGTGAGATATCTGGATTTTCTGTTTTCATTATTTTAGTTACCACTAATACCACTTTGTACAAACCTGTGAATGTTCCCTTAAGACAAGTTTATCGAGACAATCTCCCTAATCCTACCTAAGAATCTTTGATTCAGGACTCCTCCAAGGTGTTTTGCTTTAAATTATTGTTCATACAATCTAGCCTCTCACTTCTGCACTCCCTAGGTTTAGATTAAAAATAAACAAAAAAACAAAACAAAACAAAAAGCTACATCTCCATTACTCCCTCTGAAGTCTCCAGGGTCACTTTTTGTTCCTTGCTGGGTCATGAAAACCAGGTTTGGTTTATTCTCCACCTCAACACCAAAAGAGCTCACAGTTCCTTTCCGAGCACATCAAATGAGGAGCCCACAAGTATAGAGCCATTTGGCATTCCTTGATGCTCCTTCCTCTTCTTAAATTAGGCACATTCTCAGCATCTAAAAGTGAAATGATGTAATTCTATATAATGCACCCCTTATTGTGTTCTGTGCCTAATAAACATCTCATCCTTCCACATTTACCTCTGAGGTGCCAAGAGCATATTCCCCCAGGAGTAGCTCACTATTCCATCCTTGCTATTCTCAGGGCACTTGCTACAGCTTGACATTTTCAACAATTAACAAAGATCACATGTTTTATGGCTTAGTCACTTTCTTGTCCCTGGGACACAATACCCAAAACCTACAATTTATTTGTGGGAGCATTTTATTTTGGTTAATGTTTAAAGTCTATGGTTGGCTGGTTCCAAAGAAGAAAAAGCATAACAGAGGAGCTTGGTGAAGGAAAAGCTGTTCGCATCGTGGTGGTCAGGAGGTACAGAGAGAAGGGAAGAACCAGGGAGGAAGATATGCCCTTCTAAGTCATGTTTCCACTGGCCTGTCTCTAATTAGGCCTAACCTGCTAACAACAAATCACCTATAGCCCCCCCATATTTCATGCACCTATCAGTGCATGAGGTGACATCTAGATATAAACTATAGCACTGTAAGTGCTCAAACATGTTTTATGAATAAGTCAATTATGGATAGGTCTGTGTGTGAGAAGTTGGAAACTGCTCAAGTTGCCTGTTTAGATGGGATAAGATAGGAATATAATGATTAACAGTAACAACTTTCAAGTCTGACAGACCTTGACTTACATATTAGCTCTACCATATACTAATTAAAGAATCATAGGAAATATAAGCCAACCTCTAGGAGCCTCAGTCACCTCACATCAAGAGGTCTTATCAAAGACACAAGTAAGGAGAGAACCATTGTCTTAACAAAACATTGTAACTCATGTCCTCAAGAGAGTCTTGTCTTCCTGTTGGTGGATATGTTCTGCTCCAGTCTCACTCTTCCTTGCTTGTTCTTTTGCCTTAGAGAGCTGCTAACATACCTCTCCCTGTTCTCCAGTTCTAGTCCATCTCTAGATCTTTCACATCTGCTGCATTATCTGAGATGCATCCTATTTGTGTCTTTTCTCTGAGTTGAGGATTTGTTTTTAGCAAGTTCCACTAAAAAGTGTGAATTAAATGTGTGGCCTGCAACCATTGCCATATCAAGTTAAGAACTTCCATAATTCATGTATTATTACTAATAATTACAGCTAATCTAATAAAAGAATTTTGGACCCAAACAGAAAGTCACTGTAGAATTGTTGTGCTACGGTTTCTTTATAGATGTCCCCCCCCAAGCCTCATGTAGTCATGGAAGCGGCTGAATCTAACGTTTATGATTGATTCACTGTGTAGCGCTGAGATTGGCAGTGTGAGTTCTGCACCCGCCCAGGGGTGGAGCTGGCATACAATGTAAGGTTGGAATGGGGGCGTGTTTTCCTCTTGGCGCGGTTTGCTCTTGCCTTTTGCGCCCGCCATGAATGGCTATCTCTTTTGCTCTGGCTGTTGCCTTGAAGTGTTGCCCCAGTGCCATGCCACCCTGCCTTGGAGCCAGCTGATTATGGACTGAAATCTCCAGAAACTGAGCTAAATAATCCTTTCCTGGCTTCACTTTGAGTGTCAGGTGTTTGTCTCAGCAACGAAGAAAAGTGACCAAGACATGTTATGAATAGAGAAATAAGGAACAAAGAGAAAGAAAATTTGCATCCAGATGTAATTCCAAAAATGTGACCCCAAGTAGCCAGAGGCTTATGTACTGTGTACATCTTTAGGAAAGGAAGGAAGCTTACAAAGTGGGGAAAGAATACAAGGGAGAAATAGTAGCCCATGTCTGGTTTTGCCAAGGGTCACCCTCCTGGAACATGGCCACACTCAACCTCGTTGGTAAAGTTTGTGAACGACCTGCTGTTTCTGAATAGATGACTAAGGAAACCAAAGTCTCCAGGATCCGGCGAAGCTCAAAGACTCATTAGGCCTGCCACCCATGCTGGCTTGTACTAACCATGCTTATTAGACATCGTTAGATACATGATCTATAGCAAGAGCAGATGTGCTTACTGACTTACAAAGCCTCTTGAAAAACTTGAAGCTTTGTATTTCATAATATATGAAAGAATATTAAAATTTAAAATGTTTTTAAAGGAATAAAACTAAGTCAGTGCCAAAGAACCTAATATAAATGCAGATACAAAATAAAATCATAACTCTGTTTGCTTGGGCCAGATGCTTGGAGCACCTTGAAAGAAGCACATTTCTACACCTGGAAAATGTTAATCTTGGGCTTCAGAAAAGGTAAAATCAGTATGGAGAATACTGAGCCTGCTGCAAATTGTTTCTGGTTACAATAAGATAAATCAATCTAATAAATCAATCAAATACTTATTAGAAAACTTAAGTGTGGAAGACACGAACCTAGACAATGAAAATGACAACAGCACTTTATTATGATACTTTAGAAACGAATGAAGCATTTCACATAGTAGAGGATGTTTGCTGATCTTCAAATAATTCATAAATACAGTACAATGTTATATGAGGCATGATTTTTCTTCGTCAGATATTTACAATCCAGTGAAAAAAGAAAAGCACATATACAGTGTAACATAATACAAGTTGGATAGTAAGGGGAGCTATAATAAAGGTAATAAATTATGATTGTCACAGAGCAGGTTACACAAAGGAAATACATTATAAAATGGACTTTGATCTTTTGATAGGTGAAGGTGTGAGATAGACATTTCAAATAAAGAAAACATGATGTACAAAGGCAGGAAATAGAAAATTGTAGCATGTGTTCAAAGCATAAGTCAGGCAGGAAGGGTAGGCTGTGGTGGACATCTGTTACTTTTGCCTACTCACAATTCATTCTCTATTCACTTTGTAATAGTAATTCCTTTAGGGAAACCCATCTATTCTTAGTTTCTGAGTAGAGGTGACCCTGTTCCTGGATTCGCAATAAGAACTGTGATCGTCCCCTGATCATGCTTCCTGGATGAAGTCACTGGAAAGAAGGTGAATACCTGGATGGAAACACCCAGTGTGCCAGGACACATTGGGGTTCACCCCAAGAATTTTGTTAGGATTTTTAAGAAGCCATTCTCCTTCCATGAGATCACTACCTGTAAGGATGATGCCAAGCCTGAATTTCCAAGGATCTCTCTGAGGCAAGTGCTTGCCCCAGAGAAAGGTCAACACATTTGTACACCCAAATCTTACCGTGATGCGGGATGCAACACATTCCCCCTTTTGTTTAACCATTCTGAATTGCTTCTGTCACTCATAAACACAAGATCCATAACGTGCAGCTGAGGCCAGATTGGAGAGAGCCTTGAGGGCTCCTTCAAGAGGCTTCTATCTCTAGCTAGCAAAACAAAGCAGAGTCATAAGAGGTCTGGGGAAATTGATGAGTGTTGAAATTTCACAATAGAAATAGTTTGAAGACAGTATGGTAGACAGGAAAACCAGGTAGGAAATTTTTGCAAAAGCAAAGCCAATGGTTGAATGGTTGACTTCGGTGAGTTCCAGGGACTTAACCATTGTCATCATTTCTGAAACTTACTATGCAGTAAGCATTGTTCAAAGCACTGCACACACAATTACTCATTTGACACTCGTGCCAACCCTATGAGAAAGATCTGGCTATTATCATGACTACATCAGTGCTATGAAGATGGTCCAGTTATTATGCTCATTTCACAGAAGTTGAAAGTGAGGCATGAGTAGGTTAACACATTACCAGTATTCCACAACTAATCAAATGTCAGAACCAGGTTCAAATAAACATGGAGATCTGATACCAGATCCTGTCCTCAAATCAGAAAACTGCTAGTACCATGATGTCTTGTAAACTCCAAAACCTCTTCCTTAGTGACCCATCTTTTTCTCCCAGTAACTTGAATGCCCTTTTTTAGAATCACTTGTTTGACATAGAAAAGACAGCTGGGCCCATTGTTTCTAGAATACTCCTGTTACATTGCTACTAGGGCAGGAGAGTAAGACTCTGGCTTTTTTCCTTTAGAACATCAACATAGCCTTAAAGAGGACAGGTGAATTTTGGCAAGAACAAGGGAAGATATATAGATTTGGAGCATTAATCAGGAAAATGACAAATCTTCCTGATATTGGTAAAAGACACCTAGTGTGAAAATGAAGAAAGAAGGGGCACATTTGATTTTTTTCCTAACCAAAAAAATAAACCTTCCTATCTCCTTCAAAATGCATGTTTCTATCAAAATTCACACACGCACATCCTTGCTAATGCTGTGCAGACTTCCATAAATGGCCATTGCCGGTGTTGCTTCAGGCAGTCCTTGGATACAGGGAGATGAAGTCAGGCCTCCCAAATACTGTCACTGTTGAGTTCCTTCTCTCTGCCAGACCTTCCCACAGTCCCAGATGGTCTACTTCTTCTTCCCTCTTGCTTCCTGAGGGGGTGGGAGAAAGAAAAGTGTTGGGAAAGAAGCAAGTAGCATAGAATTGCCAGTACAAGCCCTGGCTCTTACACCCCCATCCAGCAGGACTGGTGCCAAACAGACCATGGACTGGTAATCGGTTGAAGTGGCCCTGTACCCATACTTCCCTGCCACCCACCTGCCCCTCACAGGGGTCACCTATTTCCTATGCAGGTGTTACCTACTTTAACTCCCAGTTCCCATGGGGGTTTTCCCTGCATTTTCAGTACTTTGTTGTAAATGATTAATTATACACAGAAGTAATGCACTCCGGGGTGACTCAGGTGATTACATTAGTGAGACTATTCGAGGGGAGAATTTGAAGGAGGAGGCATCATGCTTCCTGAGTCATTTGTTTATTCATTCATTCATCAAATATTTATTGAGAGCTTGTAATGTACCAGAGACTATTCTTGGTGGTAGAGATAGAGAGGTAAATGCTGTCTTCACAGAATGTCATATCTGGTTGGAAAGATGAACAGTAAGTGAAGCAATAAATGTACAAACTAGTGACAGATGGGAACAAGAAGAAGGAGGAGGAGGAGGAAAAGAAGGAAGACAAATCTCTATAAGGCTAGTTAGGGAATAAGAGAGTTAATTTAGGAGGAATTGTCAGAAAAATCTTTATTGAAGAAGTACAGGCAGATTGCCAAGTGCAGACTGGAGGAAGACTACACCCAGCTGAGGAAGAACAAAGGAAGTAGAGTGATTCTTGGTTTGAGGTTAAAAATGCCCAAGTGACTGAAGCAGAGTGAAGAAGGAAAGGAGCCACAGAAAATGAAGCTGGAGAAGGAGCTGGGTGCCAGATGAGAATGTTATACTTTCAGGATACTAGCAAGCCATCGGAGATCTTGTACAGAACAGTGACACAGAGTGATCTGTGCTATAAGAGCTGCTTGAAGGGGGAAAGAAGTATGAAGAGAGCAAGGAAGAAGCAGGGAGACCTGTTGGTCCAGGTGAGAGAAGAAGATGACCTGGGCCTACGTGATAGGGGTGGAAGTGGACAGAAGTGTTCAGGTTCAAAATCTATGTTGAAATTAGATCCTTCCATCTCACTCTGTGAGTATGAAGTAGAAAGTTCTGGTGACTCAGCTACTTGCCTTGGGCTCACTTCTAAATTCAGGTGCATAGCTGCAAAGGGCAATTCCCAGTTCACCCTACCCTGTGCATGGACTCCAATACTAAAGAAGCCATGTTTTCCTGCAGGTTGGTATGTCCTGGAGTACAAGCAGGGGTACCATTATGCCTGTAGCTACCCTCTGCCAACAAGTGACAGCAGCTGAAAGTATACACGTGCTCCAGCCTCCTGTCTCTGAGCTGGAGGATCCTGAAATCACTCATGTTGACTTGCCCTTGCTCCCCATACCTTCTCACTAACTTCATCCTATTCCTTGCCTCAGTCTACTTTGGGAGACTTCAACCAAGACAGAGAATTTGCCCACTCTACCTATTTCTTCACTGCCTTAGCCCTCTGTTCATGCCCATGGCTGTCGAGAGAAACTTCCATAAGGCACAGACCTCATACATGAATCTCTCATATTCTTTCAGGGATCTATGGGGCTTACAACCAGAAACAGGTCTTTTTCTTGATTCCTTCAAATACCCATCACTTACCTCCTCTTTTTTTTTTAATTTTGAAAAGAATACAACTAAACTAAACTAAACTAAACAGAGTAAAGCCAATCAAAACAAGGCAATGAACATGGTACATGACTTTTAAACAGGGTAAAAAGCAATCGGTAAGACTACCATAATGCCTCTTGTTATCTGCAGTATACCTGCCCATACCATCAGGGATAAGTAAAATCAAACAAAAAACATCTATAGCCCAGCTTATGGGAAGCCACTGAAAAACAGTATGCATTAAAGAGAAAATAATCAAGAGATCCCTTGTAGGGAAGAGAGCACTGTAAACATGGTTTAGCCTCAAAATACATGGATGGCTCTGCTGTGGACCTAAACAGACACATTGTCAAGTTTAAATGACAAAAAAAGATAAGAATGTGCCTGAGTGATAATTTGGCCAAGAGATAATACACTTACGTGAGACTTGGCAAGAATCACTTAAAATGCTTTGGTTCTGAATGTTCTTTATTAGAAATGACTATAGATTAAAGAGATATTGGACAAATGAGTAATAAAAAGCAGAAGAAATCTTTAAATCAAAATAGACATTTTAATAACTATGCTTTAAATAAATCCCCCCTCTGAAGTCTTCTAATGTTTAACAGCTGCAAATAAATATGACACCAGGAGAAGCTAATCAAAAAGTTTAATAACTCAGGAGCCAAAAGAGTAGAAAGGAAACAGAAGCAACCCACTTTTAGTCCCTCTAAGATTCCAGCCTCCCTCCCACCTAGCACCCAGCACCCTGGTGCCTCTGCAGCCTCCTTGCTGAGACCTGTGGAAACAGCCAAACTGGGTATGAATCTCAGCTCCATCATGTTCTGTTTCTGTGTGCCCAGCCAAGTATCTTGGCCTTCCAAGCCTCAGTATTCATAGCTATTAAATGGGATTAACTCATCTGATACAGTTATTCTAAGAGTCAAATGGGCCAATAATGTATAGACAGAGTAAGTGCTCAAGAGAATGTGCTATTGCAGTTTCCATTACTACCTTGCTAAAAGAGCAGAAGAGAGCTGGAGGTAAAGAAAGAGAACAAGAAACAGATAGCCTGAAAAGAGAATAAAAGGACAGGGTACATTAGAGATAACTAAAAATTTGTTACCTAAATAGAGCTGATGTTCAAGCAATTTCCCCAGACAGGTTGACCAGCTGGCTTCAGTTTAGATCGGTCAGAGTCAATGGCTCAACCAGTTAATAAACTGTATCACCCCTGCCTTGGCTTATGCATTATTCAACCATGGAGAATCCATAGGATGTAAATCTTTACCATCTTTTAACAAATCAATATGGCAGCACATATCAAAGACCTGTGAAACTGTTAATCTTTATCTTGCACCTAAGAATTTATTCTTCATATAAAAGAAGAATAAGTTATAGACACTGGCACTCATGTAGGTATCATCTACAGAGGCAAAACACCATGAGCAGCATAAAGAGCCCAACAAAAGAAGATCTAATTGTTAAATTAGTTGTCATCCATTTCCTCAGCAGAAATTAAATACTATTAAAATTTTGAAAAAAGCCCTCTAGAAACATGAAGCGTTATGATGAAAAACATGATGAGTACATTCTGATACAGTATATAAATTACAGATGGATAGGAAAAACAAAATATTTCAGAATACTGTGTAATTATTATTTTCCTTTATTTTTTTTTCAAAACTGTGCAGTAGGTTTATCATACTGTTTTAACAATTAGAAGTCCTTGGGGTCAGGAAGAGAAGTAGCCCTCCCCAAACGTCAGGCTCAGACCCAAGGGATACTGCATAGGAAGTAGCTTGCTAGAGCTCTTTCTCCCAGAGACACCATCAGCCCACCAGGGCTTTGTGTGAATTAGGGAAGTAGCCCCTCTCAAAGTGCACACCCTAGAATGCAGATGTTCCCTTTGTGTGGAGCCCTGCTCAGAACTTTCACACCCTCTGTGGGAGGCTGGTAGGTCTACGATTCTTCCAGGAATGTGTTGGCAGAATTGCCAATGGGCAGCTCCCGTAGACCAAGAAATTCGTTATTTTAGGCAGGATGTGGATGAGATTTAGAACTGTGGCAGTTGAATAAAATATACAGAAGCTAAGTAATATGGTAAAATAAAAATTAGATTTCTCTTTCCCTGACACCAGCAAGTTGTATACTTTCTAAGCATTCCTCTCCTGCCTACTGAAAACTATATTTAGACAGAACCAAGAAAGATATTGCACCCAAGATCCCACAAAAAGCTTGAGATGTGAGTCCCAGATGTAGAAGAAAGTGAATTTGCCAAATCAGACTGTCTGTTCCTTCACCAGAGACAGTAACATTCTGGGCCTCTGATGAATGGCAAGGACAAGTGTCCACAATACTATGGTGGCCCCCGAGATAGGAGCCCTGGTCTCACTGCAGCTCAATCCTTATTACGTCCCCTCATCTCTACATGTGTCAGCAGAACCCAGGATGGACCTCTGGCACCTCATAATAAGGGCTGTGTCTTCCCAAGGAGACTGCAAGAGTGTGAGAGTGTTCAGGAATGCAGAAGACATTTTCTCTAAAGGGACCTTTTCATGTTCAGCTCCCTGCGGTCAGGGATGGAGTGTGTGAAGCCAAGCTTTGAAAATGTCCTTACAGAAAAGCCATTTCTGTGCTCAGAAGAGAAATGAAAATGGGAGTTTCTGCTCTAGGTGAAGAGCAAGTGTGAAAGTTCTTTATGCCTTCCTTAGTTTTATATCTAGAGGCTGCATGAGGCTGGTTTGGGACAGAGGCAAATAGCTATACAATGTCCCTGAGTTGAGGGCAGAGTGTCCCATCGCCGATGTTCTTTTCACACCCTTCTGCTGGGATGTACACAGGTGATAGCCTCTCCTGAACCTGAAGGTGTCATTTCTCTAGGGTAACTTGGAGTTCACATCTGGCAAAGCCCCATGAGCCCAGGGCAGGGTGGTGTCTTTCCATGGAGTGGCTGCCTTTACTCAGGAGCAGCTTTCTGCAACCAGCAGGGCAGGACTCTCCAGACTTTCCTTTGGCCTGCTCACCTCCAGCTCTAGTTCCCTGGGGCATAGTCCTTACTACAGAGAGCATCTCTGTCCACACAGACCTGCACAGTGCACCAACAATGGAGCAGGGGGCAAGGGCGTGGAAAGCAACATGATAGATCTCTTTTTAAAAGCCACTGTAAGACATGTATCCCAAATCCAGAGTCCTTTTCCCTTGGCACACGTATACTTTAAATTTTCTGGAATGATTCCACCCACCTCATGTTAGGGTTTGGTAAACAGAAGGCAGTCATCAGGAAAGCATTAATACAAATGTCACTGTGTACGTCACTCTCCCCAAACCAACAGTAAGCCTGTTCAAATGCCAGAAGACACCGAGACATTGTTGAGGAGGTGCTGCAGAAAAGCGATGCTTGGCTTTCTTTTTCCTGGGTGTGCTGCAGACAGTCTCCAGCCTGGCAGGTCCCCAGTTCTACTTCCTTTCTAATGCTCTGGGTACCCAGGCTGTGGATGTAGTGCTTCAGAAAGTCAGAGTGTGTTTGCGCTCGGCTAAAAGGAAGCAGCTGTACATAAAGCACAGGCTGTGGGTGCCCGGGCAGGCTTCAGCACAGTCACGAGCCTTACTTTGACTTCCAAGATGTGCTTGTGCCTGGTGGTTTAACCGTAAATCTCTCACAGCTACCTGACCAGATTTTATTCTCCATGTCTCCCAACTTTGGCAGATCTACACAAGCTTTTTTCAAAATGGAAATGTTTCCCCGGCCCACTGATTTGCAGCTGAGAGAACGTAAGCCACTGACGGATAAAGCTCACCATGGTGCTCTGTTCCTCTTACCTTGATGAAGACTACTTCCTCTGCCCAGGAGATCCACCCAGCCATCCTCCTGGCCAAGTCCAGCTCTCCCTCTAAGATTCAAATCATACGCCTGCACTTGACAAATACGGATTAAGCACTCCCTTTATGAGCCTTGGAGTCATTCTTTGTGCCATCTCTGAACTCTCCATCTACCATGGAGATGATGATTGAGGCAGTGATGTGTGCACAGCCTGGGGGAGTTTCTACTGTGGAAGTAACTTTCCCCGTAGGAGGGTCGGAGGGTCACAGAAGGATGTCACCTCTTCCCCAAAGGCTTCCTGGCTTTTCTCAGGCACTGTTATTGTTTTCTTCTCTTGTTTTATCAAAAGAACATAATCCATATGCTCACTATAAAATTTCTGCCCAATGCCTGCCCCAATCTCTACATTCTTATCACTTTATTAAGAGATCTTCAAGGTCAGGGACCATTAATCAATTACCTGGTAAATATTCAGTGATATAGATAAATCTCTACAGAACCAATGTTTACCGGGTGCCAAGTGATCAGTACATTTTTTAAGTCTCTGGGAAATCTTGGCATGGCACTGATTTGCAAAGAGGGCTTGCTTCTTGTTGACTTCTTGTTCTCTTCTCCTGCAGTTTGCAAATAGCCTAGGATAATAAGATTAATAACACCATCAGTGCAAGGTCCCAGAGGACTGTGTATCTTACTTGAAGAGAAACAGAGATAGTCACTTAACTAAGAACAGAAACATATGGGGCATGAACTTGAGGCTTTGGGTTCTTTTCTGTTGGCCCAAAATATTCTAATAAATTCTCAGGATACTTCATTTTGATATGTGTCTACAGGAACAAAAATAGTACTACCATTTAGGCTTGTTGTAAGGCTGTGTGAGGATTAAATAAGCTAAAAAACACATGTGTGGCCCTTAAAAATGTTGGTTAGCACATAGAAAACAATTAGTAGTTGTTAGCTGTTGTTGCTACTTCTATTAATCAAGAGCCTCCAAACTTGGCACGGTGGCACATGCCTGTAATCCCAGCACTAAGGAGGCTGAGGCAGGAGAATTGTTACAAGTTTGAGACCAGTCTGAACTACAAAGTGAGTTCAAGACCAGCCTGAACTGCATAGAAAGACCCTGTCTCAAATGACAAAAGAAAAAAAGAGTCTCCAGCGACACAGAATGAATGGGAGATGATAAACAGGTAGACAGATAGATAGATAGATGATAGATAGATAGATAGATAGATAGATAGATAGATAGATAATAATAGATAGAAGGTTAGAGACCCAAGGAAGAATTTGTACTACAGCTTTAAGTCAAAAGGCAATCCCAA
The DNA here is from genome assembly GCA_004365215.1 of Cuniculus paca. Lineage (NCBI taxonomy): Eukaryota > Metazoa > Chordata > Mammalia > Rodentia > Cuniculidae > Cuniculus > Cuniculus paca. Next base: position 28,138 of record RJWT010000625.1, on the reverse strand, counting down.
AGCAGAATTCTTTCTCCCTCAACCTTTTCTCTTAAGGTTTTCAACCAATTGAATGAAGCCCACCACTCTGAGAAACAGGGGTATAATCTACTTTACTCAAAGTCTACTGATTTGAATGTTATTCATGGCAAGACCTGGTACTTGACCAAACATCTCAGCACTATAATGTAGCCAAGTTGACACATTAACTAAGACACTGTTATTTGTTTGTACCTTTCTTATATTAACGACTAAAACTTCCAAGAAAATATTCAAGAAAGTAGCACTATTATATAAAATTAAAGAATGAAGGTAATGTATTTCATCCTATTTGCAGTTCTCATGGGCATGCTGTTCTATATCTCCAATAAGTGTCTTTATAAGTACTGCTAAGGAACCATTCTCTATTCCTACTTTACAATACTTTTAACCATAAATAGGTACCATCTGCTAAGATAATTATGTAATTTTTTCTTCTGACTTATTGAAATGATGTGTTTCCTTTATAGGTTTCCTATTAATAAACTATTCTTTGCACTCCTTTGGTAAACAGGAAGATTTTAATTTCATTTCATTTAAAAGTTTAATAATTTAATTTTTTCATGCTTTGGTTCATTTTTAAATTATTTTCCTAGGTCAGTAGCAGTTGCACCTGAAGGGTTTGTTTTTCATTGTTTTTGTGGTGGGATGGTCTGTTTTTGTGATTTGGGTCAACATTTGATATTAGATTTTAGTATTGTTCACTTCAAAAAGTGAGTTGGTACATATTTCATCTCTCCCACTGTACCATGGAGCAACATGTAAAGCCTGGAACAGACCACGTTCTTAGTAGCCATAGGTATAGGTCACCTCATCACAAAAGTAATTGGATGTCTCCTTCCTTCCCACATTCCCTTCTGTCAACCTAATATTAACATTATGTGGATTCAACATTAGTCTCAAAACATACCTACATTTCTCTTACATTTCTCCTACTTATCTTCTGTAACTCTGTAAGCCTCCCTTTAAAAAGGCAACCACCACAGTTCTCTCCAGCACGAAGCACCAGCTGTTGGAGGAGGCCAGCGCTCTGGAGCCAGGTCCTTTTATGAGTCATCCTGCAGAAGGAATGGACTCTATTTCCTGTAACGAGTGGTAACTTTCCTCTTCAAAGGCATCACTGTGTGAAATTTCTCCAATGCAGAGACCAATGTAGGCCTCCCTGGTCCGTACTTTATGTGGTTTCCTGCAAAACAAACTCAAAGAAACAGAAATTTTAAAAACTACACATGTGTGATCACTCTCGATTGGAAAAAAAAAAAAAGAATCAAGTTTTGGCTTGTGTGGTCTTCAGGAGGATGGAAAGAGTTCAGGGCTTCTCTTTGGGGGACGGAGCTGCCAGTAGTGGTGACTGAGGAAGAGAAAGCTGCCCTGCTGCACTGCTCACCACCACCCCCAGCAGATGGCCCAGATGACAGCCACCCTGTTCTCCAGACTCCACGGAGGCTCCACTCCAGCTGCCGCCCTGGCCCAGCACTCACGGCGGCCTGGTTTCACGGTGCGGTGTCTTCGCAGTCAGCCCATCGACTTGCTTCCTGGAAGTGGATTTTTAACTCACCAAGCCATTGGAAATTACTTTCATGAACCAGCACTGACCACACAGTGTTCTGGGAGACATGACTGTCCCACAGATGGCAAAGAGTGATCCAGAAAAAAAAGACAAAAAAAGAAAAGGAAAAGAAAAAGATTCTATCTTCATATGAATTGAGGAAAAGCTGCAAAAAAGCTTAACATTGCTTTACTGCCTGATCCCATAGTGCCTTTACCACATTACTGTCTCTGAGACCACTGAAATTTTTTAACTGTGCAGCAACTAGCAATTCCAAATACGCCACTGCGAAACAGAGTGTATTTGGGGAAGCATTGTATGAAGTCACCATCATTATTTCATCACCTAAACGCACTGATGCTCACTAGATAGTAAGTGCTGTGTCAGGCATTTTACTTGCTGTGTCTCATTTAATCCTCACAACATCCTAGGGAGTGGTATCATTGTCATCATTGCACACTGGATAGAGAAGTTAAGTAACTGACCTCCAATGTCAGGGCCAGTGAATCATAACTCCTGATTTGTGTCCAGGTTGGTCTCATTCCAAAATCTATGTGCTTCACCAATAAATCACATCTGCTATAGCACTAGTGAACTTTAAAATATTTACTTTATGTAATAACACTTTGCCTTTCTCTCTCTCTCTCTCTCCCTCTTTCTTTCTTCCTTCCTTTCTTTTTGAAACAGGGTCTAACTATGTAATTTAGGCTTGCCTTGAACTCACTAAGTAGACCAGGCTGACCTGAGATTCAAGCTGATCCTTCTGCCTTGACCTCTCAGGTGCTGGGATTATAGCTGTGAGCCACCTCACCCAGCTTACATTGTTAATGTACTTCCTTCACACTCTATAAACTTCATCTTCTTATCCCTTGAAAGTCAACCTGATAGGTACCTCTGACAGTGAGTATTGTCACCCCATGCTATAGCTACTATCAACAGATGATAGCTGACTCAGCTCAAGCTGACTCAAGTGTGGTAATGTACGTTGCTTTTTCCTTGTGGCTTCTTTTTCTGATATTTATATAGTCAAGGGGTATCTAAGTGGTAGTGCTAGATCTTCTGCAGAAGAGAAACAAAGGGCAAGGAACATGTTCAGGTAGTTAATATCACTTAAGTGGAAGCAACAGAGGATAAAGATTAGTAGGTAATTAGAGGTCATTAGAAATTCTTAGATTGATGAAAGACATCATTGGCATGGAAGAAGAGACCAACCATTGTACGAAGCTCTGGCCAGAGGCTTATGATGGACTCTGAGAATTGGAAGAGGAAGCAAGAACCAGGGTCAAAGAATTTGCTGGAAATTCATCCCCATTGTGCATCCTATAGATGTTGTGGCTACTCCTGTTAAAGGGTCTCACCCACTGTACTAATAGGACAGCCCCACGCAGCCTCTTTGGATAGCTTCCATAGTTCTTTGTCCAGTAACCCTCTTTCTTTTATCATTGCTCTACCACAACCTTCTGAACAAAGATAAGAACAGGTTACATACAATTCTATAGCTGTGCATATCACAGGAAAATGTCTATTAGAATTAGCAGGCTAGATGACCATTTTACTTGGGTTTGTGACACATTTTCCAAAGGAAGCATGTTCAGGTAAGATATTTTCCATTTCCAGAAATCTTGGAATTAAAATTGCCACATCTGCAAGATAGTTTGTGGCAACCCTACTCCTACAAGCTTCTCTCGTAAGATGTCCTCTCAATCTCTCCATTCAAAAAGAGTAAGACATTACCATATATGTTAGTTGTTGTTACATAACAAACCACCCTGATACTAGTGGCTTAAGATAATTACCATTTATTATTCATTATGGATCTACAGATTGGCTGGGCAGTTTGGTTTATTTGGATCTTAACTAGTCTTACCCATGCCTCTGTGGTTAGCTGATCAATACCTGAAGGTGGCCTCCTCTAGGACAGCCTTGATTAGAAGAAGTCCTCTGTGCTCCACATAGTCCCTCATCCTCTAGCAGATAGCCTGGGGTTCTTCTCATAATCAGAGGTTTAAGAGAAGAAAGAAAGCAACCCTCAATGTACAGGTACTTTAAAAGCCTCTGCTTGTGGCACACTTACTACCATTATGTTGGCCAAGCAAGTCTCATGGATGAGCTCAAGGTCAAATGGGAGGGATGACAAAGGCACAGCAGAAAGGTAAGAATACAGGGAAGCAACTAAAAGGAGCAATTAATACAATCAGTCAGTATACCAGATCTGAATTTCACCACATTAATCAGGCACAATAATATGTCAAACATACACCATGTATATACAGGTACATTAGGTCAAAAATATCTCTCAGCTTCAATTTGATTCTTATGGTACAAAGAATAATAGAAAGGGCAGACCATGCAGGACCCAGGAAGAGAAAGAAAAGTCAGATGGCAACTTCTGAGAATCAGCCATGCTGGGACTGGGAGGAGCTGATCAAGGATCCAACTAACCAGCCTTTCTGGTAAGCTGTGCAGACCATGAGCAACCCAGGAAGAGAAAAGTCAGTACCTCCTGTAAGCCTACTAGTGTGCAGGCTGAAAATCACCAAACCCTCTCACCCCATAAGCCACCAGCTGGTTTGGAGGTCAGCCTGAGCTGGTAGCAACTGAGGTACAAAAAGCAACTGAAGGATCATATTGTTAGGTTGAATTTACAAGCATGGGGCTGACAGTCTTAGCATTCATAGGGAGGATAACAGTATGCAATATGGCAAATATGGGGAATTTTTTCTGTCTTGTTTTTGAAGTCTAATAATGTTCTCACTGTTTTTTTTTCTTTTCTTTTTTTGCTATACTCAGTATTCTGTTTTGATTGGTTTTATTCTGCTTTGTTTTGGTCTGACTTTGCTATAGCTGATGGATTGGAAAACTACTATGAAGATAACAAGATATACTAGAGTAGTCATTGCTGTTTTCCCATTACCCTGCTTTGATATTCTGTACCAATTTCACTGCTGTGTTTTGATTGGACTTGCTCTGTTTTGTTGGGTTTTACTATCTTTAAAATAAAAAAAAAATAAAACCATAGAAGGTAGCTAGGTTAGAGCTAAGAAAAATTTTATTAACTTAAGCATTTCAAGAACTCACAATTCCAGAATTAGCTCAAGACTCAATACAGACAATTTCTTTGTATAACTTCAGTCAACTAAAAGAATGCCCTACTTATGGGGACTGTGATATGCCACCTCCAAGATACATGGCTTTGACAGAAGAATTATTATGAACTAAAGATGTCTGAAATCAAGCAAATAAGAAAGAAGGCTTCTTGGAATTTCCCTTATCTGACAAAAAGCAGAGATTTCTGAGAAATTAGCTTGCCATAAATTTGCTCTTCGGGGTGGGTGTTTTGTCAGAAGAGAGACCCAAAGCAAACCTATTATAAGTCCCCTTTGTGGTGAAGTTTTATAGCCTTGAAGGAGCCAGAAAGACAAGTCATACCTGCAGAGCCAAACATTAGCACCAATTTACATCCCTCATTTGTTCTTCTAAAACTTCATTTGTCTTTCCTAAAAGAAACTTACTTGTTCTTCTGATATATGTCATTTGTCCCCTTTCTTCCTCCTACTAAGTTAGGTTTGTAAACTCCAAATTTTAATCCTTATATCCCCTATTGAGTTACTCATCAATGAGCACTTCCTGATGTAAGAGGGTTACATACATAAATGAGTCAAGTTTTTTCCCTGTTAATCTGCCTTTCATCGGTTTAATTCCCAGTCCCCAGCCTCTGAACTTAAAACAGTAGAGAATAAGTTGCTTTTGTCCCCTACAGTACCATCCCTATGAACAACTTAGGTCAGGAGCTATGCTCTTAAGAATGACCTTACTATTTGAGTTGAAGTCTTCTGTTGCTTTCAGCCAATAGTACTCTTTAAAATTTTTTTATTAGTACATGTTTGTCATACATAATGATCACATTCATCATAAGGGATTTGTACATGTACATAACACATCATAATTCTTTTTCTTGTCCCCTTCCCTCCCCTCTCTCCAAATCTTTTTTCCCTCCCTATTTACAAAAGCTTTATTTATAGTTTTTCCTTCAATTCTATTTTTCTTTGAATCCCTTTTCCCTTAGGCCACATTCTTCTTTTCCTCTGGCTTCCCCCACATTGCAATTTAACTCACTCTCCATCTCCCTTCTCTGATTCCAGGTCTCATCTTAGACATATCTAAGGTCCCATGGACCTTTGCACGTGTCTCCCTCCTAAGAGCCCCGCCTTTCCATCAAAGCACTTGCTGGTTGGTAACTTCTCTCTGCCCTTTTCATGAAGTTCTACAAGGTAAAATTCAACCAATGTGTGTATTTTATTTTCAGTTATCTTTTACACATATGAGTGCCTAGAAGTGCTAAGAAACATATTTAGACAAAATGAATGAGAACTTAAACGCAGAGTCCAACTCCACTATACTGCCTGCTAGCCCACACAGTAAGCCATGACCGAGTACTTCTGGGACCTTCTTATCCTAGCTCATGGTCGTGCTTAAAAAACTCTCACCCATTTGACATAAGTGGAGGGAATACTAGTATAAACTAGTGAGATTTTATAGACATTTTAAAGAAGTTTTGTGTTGTTAAGGAAGTCTTAAAAACTCTTTCCTGAAGGCTATTGCTTGAAAATTTGTTCACTAATTTTCTAACTTTAAATAATGGTAAAATAGCTTTTGATGCAATAAAAACTCTTATGTAAATAAGGTGACGATCCCAAAAGTGAGTTTATACTAATTCTTTATTTAGTACATTCTACTTGCTACATACAGATAAGGCAAAGGTAAACTCTAATCTAACCTTCAGAAAAAAAAAATAATGAACTGTTTAAATCCTTGGCCAGGGTTCTAAAGTTTCCCATACTTTAGGAAATATACAAATGCATGAGAAATGGGCAGAGGAGAAGGGTCTCAAAATTGCATTATTTAAAAACTCTGTATCTTTTGACATGTAATATCAAATAGAATTATTTATAGATACTAAAATACTACCTTTAGAAACAAGAAGTCAGCAATCAATGGAATATATATATTCTTCCCCACTTTCCTAAAGATAACATATACACATTTTTAAAATACAAAAATGATTTAGAAATATAGAGAGAAACTGACTTATTTTAGGCGTGTCTAGGTTTTCCTAAACTAGAATTGTTGGGGGTGGATAATCACTTCAGTTTCCAACTGTTCACTGACATTAACCCTTCCAGGGTGGTTGTTGATGACTGGGGGTGGACACCAGACGTTCCCATGAAAGCTGTACCATACAGAAGAGGGGCTCAGCCATCAAGGGGCTCCAGCGTTCTCTATGTAGCTGGATTAAGCAGCTATTATCCCAGTAGTCGGCTGAGTGAGGCTCAGGGACACGTGACATATGAGCTGCCCGCAAACCTTGCTGACACAGACTGTGCCAACGATGACTCTCAAGCAGACCCACCCAGCCTGTTCCTCTTTACAATGCTGAGCATGTTGAGTGGGAAGTTGATTCCAAGACCTCACTTAGAATACCTCTGGTTTGAAGAATCATAGTAAAGAGCCAGTTTCTAAAAACAGCTGTGGCGTGTAACAGGGAAGGAACTGAGGCTTGGAAAGAAATAGTCTGCTTAGATAATTATTTCCTTTTAAGCACAGCTCCTTTGGGGCCTTGATATAAACGCCAATGTGTGGATATTTTCTATGGTGTCCATAAGCTCTTCTGATATTATATAAAGGAACAAAAGTGACCCAGAGATTTGAAGAGATTGTCTAGGATCAGGAATTCCCAAAAGAAAAGGGAACAGCACACACCTGCACTGTGGACACTTCAGGTGCAGCCTCTCTTCATATGCGCTGATAACCCCAGGAAAAGCCACCTTCTAACAACTGCTTCTCACTTTGGTCACCAGGAGGTTCTCCAAAGGAACTGTGGCCAACAGGTTCTAAATTATGTAAACAGACTTCAGCCTTGTCGCAGTGCAGAGACGGAAGGTGGGCACAATGTCATATGTGGAGGAAGCATGAGGGCTGTGGTGGGAATGTGGGAGTGAAGGTTATGTCAGGCCCATCAAAGACTGCACTGTGTTTCCATGTCCTAATAGAGTAAGGAAGCCCTCTGCACTCCAAGACACACACGCATGTGCACACACCAGCTTCTGTGTGCACTGACCTATATTGCTGACTATATATATATATATTTTTTTTGTACCAAGGATCGAACTCATGACCTCGTGCCTGCCAGATAGGCACTGTGCACTGAGCTATATCCCTGGCCCAGTATTTTTTACTTTCCATTAGGTGTGGCCTTTTTATTCTGGTTCACTGGGCATATAAATTGAGATTACTAAGTTTGATTTTGCTCAAATCTGGTAAATCATAATTCTCTGGGGAGGAGCCTACTCAGTTACTTTTCTCTTCAGAAATAGCACATTAGTCTTTATTTAGAGTGGTCTCATAGATGCTTCCAGGATTGGCTTGTTTTTATGTTGTCCTTATTTTGGGTCCCAATTTTTTCCTTCATGTTGTAGCATTACAATAATCTATTCGGATTATTAATGCTTGAATGAGAGGCAATGAATGTGACAGAACTTTGTAAACTAGGAAGTACTATTACCAAGTAATAGTCATTGGTAAGATTTATTAATCAATATCCAAATTACACACATAGATATAAGAAAGGGATTCTGGGAATACACATTCCCACCCATTTTCTATTTGCATGAACTTTACCAAGTTAATAACTTCTTACAGCCTTAATTTTATATCCATAGAATTAGGAAAATAATACTTACACTTACAAGACTTTTGCATGATTAAAAGTGCAGCATATTACATCCAACACATTGCCCAGCACACAGTAGAAACTTTGAATGGTAGTTACAGCCATTGTGTTAACCCAGAAGACATTTGCACAAGCAGAATGTCTCTTTGTCCCTAGCTTTCTTTGTTCTTTCCAGCTCAATAATTGAATATCTACTTCAGTTACTACTAAGAGTGTGCAAAGGTGTGGCTACCAGACTGAAGCCCATGGCATGAAAATAAGGAAGTCATGGAATATACTTCTCAGGCTTTGCTTGCCTTTATGTAAGGAATATTACTTTGATTCCAACTTTGACTACAACTATCAAAAGAAAATTACAAAATAAGCAAATGAAACAAATCAACAGCTAACCTTCCTAGTATGTAGCTTGGTAAAGTTTCTATCAGTTCCATCAAGGGTAAGAAGTCTTCATTGACTCATAGGGAAATAGAAAAAAAAAGTAACAATGAGGCATCCCAAGTCCAGCTAGCCATAACCAAAACAAATCTACACCCAGACATATAATAATCAAGATCCCAGAAATTCAACTCAAGAACAGAATATTAAAAGCTGTTAGAGAAAAGAAACAGATCACCTACAAAGGAAAACCCATCAGAATCACGGCAGACTTCTCAACACAAACCATCAAGTCAAGAAGAGGCTGGAGTGAAGTAATGCAAGTCCTAAAAGAAAACAACTTCCAACCCAGACTGATGTACCCTGCAAAACTTTCTTTCAAAGTTAATGGAGAAACAAGATACTTCCATGACAAAGAACAACTCAAGGAATTCATGATCACCAAACCAACCCTACAAAGAAACAATAACTTAAATTTTCTCTTAAAAAGGAAAATGTAAGCTAGTTTTTCTCTATTAAGAGAACAAAATCAAAGGGAGAGAAGTCACAAAGTGGGTAAGATTAGGAGAAATAGCCTTCCTAGAGGCAAGAAAAAAATCCACATTGTTAAAGCTTACGAAATTCAGTCGTGTTGCACGTTTTAACCACAAGCTTAAGTAAGAGTATCATCTCTTGGCATACTCTTCACAGGAATGACTTGAGGCAGACATTTCCCAACTATACAACTGCACAAGCACCTAGATGGAGATGAAAGGAGTTGTGCACATGTCCTCTGTCATTGAATGCCATAAGATACCTGTGATCCTGGGAGGTTAGCCATCTCCAGGCTGGCACTGGATTCAAGTCTCCATCCAGAGAAAAGGGGGCTGCTTTTGATATGAAATCACAGCGGAGAAGGAGAGCAAAAAAATAGAGTCAAATGTGTCAAAGAAACCTACATTTCTCATCAATCTCTATAGTCACAGTATCTCTGTTTCTCTCTGTCTCTCTGTCTCTGTCTCTCTCTCTCACACACACACACACACACACAAACACACACAAAGGTAATATACACTCACTCTTGCCAGGATGGTCCTATTTGTCTGCCAGGTTTGGAAGCCCTGGTACCTAGCAACGCAGAGACATAACTGGTTGGACAGATGGTCATCGGCTGTAATGGTATCAAGGGGTGGGGTGGGGCCAAGCTTGGTCCCAGAACCTAGTGACCCAATGCCCAGTTCAAGTGTTTCTATTTTACCCACCCTGAATAGAGCTTCCTTGTTTGAGCTTCCACTTTGCAAACAAGCACACTGAGAACACAAAAAACACTGAAAAGACTGTTAATCAGGCTCACCTCCTACACCAACCCTGACAGCTCTGAATCCTGTGTTTCAAACGGTTCTGAGACCGTTTCCAAGCTGTGGTGAGGCCATGTGCAAGAAGTGTTGTAACCGGTGAGGGATGTGTACAGAGGGCTCTGAAACAGAGCAGTGAGACCAGTGATGTAGCTACTATCTTTGAGCTATAGCTTTATTAATTACACATACACACAATCTTCAAAGTATAGCACTAATGTTACTGTCATTCATACTTAGTGTTATCTGTAGCATATCGGTCTTTGAGCTGTCCTTTGGGTCACATATATGCCCTGCATTCAGCAAAACACTGCCTATAGCAGTGGTGGCAAACCTATACCATGCAAGCCACATCAGGCACCTAGAGCCCTTTCTGTCAGCACATGAGCCAAATTGCCCCAGCAGCTGAGCATTGGATATTCCAGTTTAATTGCAGTGTTGGCATTTTATGATAAATTAGTGAGTTTTGGGTTGCAGTTTGGGAACTTGGTCTCTAAAAGTTTCATCATTACTGTCGTATAGGATTTTCCCTGCATTGGTTTAAGTATTTGTACTGTGTGATTTGGAGGTGGATGTTCTAATTTTTCAACTCTCTCTCAGGTCTGGTATTTGTGTAATTTTGCTTGAATTATACTGCTAGACTGGAGAAGTATCTCAAGGTAATTAGGCAGAACATTAACTTGGTTCTATAAATCTCCTACTCTTCAGTTTTGATGTTTTTCATTTAACTTCATTTGGCACAGTTTATCCTGTGTCGCCCTAACCCACTAAGCTACACTAACCAGAGACCCTTCTGGTGCTTTTTTCCTTCATCCATCGAGGTTGCAACTTTTCTTTGGCACCTATTTCTTTAAAATGAGTCTAAGGTCTTCAGGTCCATTAAGGTCACACATTTGCACAGGCCATGGCCAAGACAACGAGCTCATTGACTATGGAACACTGGCCACCTGGCTCTGGTAGCCACAGCAGCCACGCTGGTCACTCAGATCTCTCCGATAGCTTATTCTGCTAGTTCTGCCTCACAGATGTAGGGCACAAAAATGAACTTCTAGGCAAACAGCCAATAGATGTCCTTAAGAAACTGACCCATTTCAAAAACTTCCCTTTTTAATTAAAATTACTGCTACCTCTGCAGAAAATCTACTTTGAGCCTTCAAGTTCATTTTAGACTCTTCCCTTCTCTTGTGCAGGTAATACACTATTGCTTCAGCCCGCTTATAGGACTTCCAGAGGAGGCAAAGAGGAGGCACAAAGGGAATTTGGCAAGTGGTGGAAATGCCGCTGCCTTTGCCAAAATTGTACCTCCTTCCCACCATCTGTGTCCCTATGCTGTCTCAGGCACCAACCTCACCCTGCCCAGTGCACCAAGGAGCCCCAGAGAGGGTAGACACCTTTCTTCACAGCAGGTAGAAAGCAAATAGATCTTGTTAGTTTGAAGTAGGAAAAGTAAAGCAGATTTTCTGAGGCCTCTTCATAGTAGTTTGTCTCAATCATGGGGACCGTAGACTATATATATTTGCCATAAGTGGCTGGTAAATGAAAAAAAAGCAGAACTATTTTTTCCCACATGGCAGATTGAAAGGCAAACCTATTTAATGAAGGAAACATTCTTTCTTTTTTTTCCTGAACCAGATTAATCCTCCCCTCTCAAATCTGTCTCTGACAGTGGCAGTTTTGTGGCATTTACCTGTCTCTATATAGGTCTTTTTCCTCGGGTACTACCCTCAGCTTTTCCCTGAGTACTAACTATTACAAAGGAAGGCAAACATCTTAGAGCCATCTGATGGACCATCACTGCTGCAACAAGTAAAAATAGGCAAAAGTTTCAGGGATCTTTACAAACATAAAATAATCAAGTAAAAATAAGGAGCACTGATAATGCATCTCAAGCTGTTTGGCAAATTTCAGTGAAAGTAGCTACTAGATTCTCTCATAAAATGAAGATGAGCCACTGTCAGAGACAGGTTTGAGAGATAGGTGACTGACTAATCTGATTCAGGGAAAAAAGAAAGTTTGTTTTTTTCTTTAAATAGAATTGTCTCCCAAACTTGCATGAGGAGAAAATAATATTTTGCTTTTCTTTCATTTACCGACCACTTGTGACAAATACATTCCCTATGGTCCCCGAGATTGGCAAAAACTACTAAAAATAGGTTTTGGAAATCTACTCTGACTTTTAGACTCTGGCACTTATATTCAGGAACTTCCTTTCTCCTTCCTGAAATTTAAAAATGAAGAAAAAAAAAACTTTGCTCTTTTGATCTCTGAGTTTCTGAGTGAAACTCAGAAAGATTTTCTCTTTTGCATAATTCCCAGTCCTAATGATGGAAAGTCTGTACTAAAAAAGAATGTGGAATTAAGTCTAGTCTATTAAATTGAACAGAAGCCCTGGAAGAAATAACTACCTGTGACTGATCAATAAACCTGGGCACCACTGGGCAGCAAAGGTAAGCCTGATAATAAAATCCTATGCTAACAACTGGTCTATTTAAACTCATTTAAACTTTAAATGTATAATTGTACCTAATCGTATATTTTATTCAAGTCACAAAGCAATAAGTAATACTTATTAGATCTCTAAGAGATGAGTTTAGCTATTTTTACCTTTTCTGTGAGGGTAGCTGTGGACATATTGGAAGGATAACTCGCCTTATCAAGACAGCTGCTTGGACACATTGTTTCTATGGGAAGGAACAAAATTAAAATTCAACTTATGGTCTAAATGAGCCTTAACTTGTCTTTAAGGGAAGAGTGCTAGTCACATGAAATACAACCATTAAGCCAGGATCCATGTACCAAAACTTGAATTTTAATAAATCATGGCTACAGTATTTCTCACAATTGGTCATGAACATTTTTTTTCTCTTAGCAAGTAAAATTTCACTGCTTCCAGTTGGCAATCTTACTCTAAAACTCTGAAACTGATGCTTACATGGGCGGACTGCATTGAAAGGGAAGATTCCAGCCCACAACTAAACTCAGAGCCTCAGTGAGCATATTTAACCTTTCTGAGTGTTTGCACAATAATTTATCAAGTTATTGATTTATTTAGATTAAGAAATTCTGTGTGGATCGATAGTAGAATGTTAGATTGCAAACTTCCCTGCAGGCAATATAATTTACACTGTACCACTTAAAGCTGTTTATTATTTTGAACAATTATTGGGGTATATTCAACATCCCACCCATTAACCCCATCCAAAGTTCTGAAAGATTTGCCATGATGTGGTAGTAAATTTCCAGATTTGTATTTCTTTTATTTTAAACATATATTAGTAGAAAAATTATCAAGTGCAGATAGAGAGACAAGCCATGGATTCAGGATAACGACCGAAAACTCGTAAGTACAGATTCCTCAGTTGTCCAGTGACTCTAAGCTCAAATTTTCCACTACTTGAACAACAAAGTTTGAAAGAAGTCTGCTCAGTGTTCAGAATCTGTAATGATAGTCAAACCAAAAATGCAACTTGAAAAAAAGCCTACATGGGCCAAGAATGAGTCCCCATGGACACAAAGGGGTGACGCTTCAGTCTAAGTACCACTCTCACCCAGCCAACGTACAGTGCTTGTGTAATTTGGGGGCTTCAGAACCAATTGTTTGATTTTTCCATTACATATTTCTTATGGAACAAACACATTCAGTTCTTGAACTTCTTAATGTTTGAACACAAATTTGGAGTGAACTGAGTTAGACAACTTCAGGTATCACTGCATGATGTAATCTCCAAGGGTCCATTATAGAAAATAGTGAAGACTGGTATGAAGAAAGCAGGAATGCAGTTTGAAGCTGAACTAAAATAAGACCCTAGAATGGGATATAAACATTCTTTTTATGTCTGAAATGAAGGTAAATGTAGGTTAAGGCTGGGCATTGAGTTGCTGCAGTTCTCCAGGACACTCCAGGACAAGGCGAGCAACATCTGTGTGCATTTGCAGGAGAAAAGTGAGCTGCAAATCACCTGGCACCCAAAGTCTCACCAATATTCACTGGAACAATAGGGCCCCATCAACACCACTAGCGTCCACTGACGTTCCTAGGTATGTGACTGCACTCTGAATACAGACTGCCCTCTTACGGGTGTGCTCAGTCCATGCCTGACAAAGCACATAGATCACACAGCAGAGAGGAGGCCACTAAACCTCCACAGACTGATACCTATTTTTATCTCCTGTCTGTCCTTTGACTTCAAGTGACTTGAAAAAAGTGGGTGGTAGATTCTTGGCAAGTTTTGCTGAATAGGAAGAAGAAGCCAAGCAAAATAAATAATGATGTCCCTTGCAGGAAATTTTTTTAAAACTATTCACTTCAAAGGACACCAAAGCCTCCTTCCCCCACTCCTTCCCATTCGTACTCCAACCACAGCAAGTGTCTGTCTCCAGAAATAACCCGTAAAGAGTGGTTGGGCAATGACTGTGATGAGGCCTGCGATTGTGGGTTGGTGCTCACTCCCTCCCCATAGTTTGGAAAGTTTTGGTTACTCAAGGGTTCTCATAAGTCTTGGGTATGGTGTTCTTTCTGCCAGTGTTCTATTTCAAGGCCTAAGTAATGAAGAGTCATTATCCCACTTCCACACCACCCATCATTACTGGGGCCTGCCCTTCAAATCTCACTTGAGTATTTCATCCTAGTGGTAGTATTTTAGGGATTAAAGTCCCACAAATTTAATTCTAAGCACACACTCTACCTCTGAGTTACACTCCCAGCCCCTGAACATTTATGTTCAGATGTCAACATTACTATGCACTCAAAAAGTCATTCAACTAGGTCTAACATTTAACAAATATATTCATCATTACCTAGAAAACAAACAAAAAATAAATAATGGCTAAAATTGTGTGAGCTAGAGTTTCTTTACTTTTTTTAATGGAAATATCTTTTTTAAACATTTAAAAATTATTATTTTCAAAATTATTTTAGTTTAACAATAACAATGTTAATGCCAGAAAGGATCTAAAACATTGTGCAACTCTTTCATGTCTTAGCTATGCAGAGTAAGGCATAATAAAGTTAAGTGTGTTGCTCAGGGAAATTGTACTCCAAAATTTCTTCACTAGCAATAATATATTACTCTATAAAAATAGAGAACCCAAATTCCTGTATACACTTATTTATTAAGCATATGCGACTCTTTTGCATGAATTGGTGAAAATCTCACTGAAACCAGGTCCTCTCTGCTTCTGCCAAGGTGGCTTAAACCTCTTCTTCACTTAGGTCTGACAGGTGACTGGAGTGGGCAGAAACTGTACACACACGGGAGGGAGGCTGCCTTGCTGCCTAGAGGACTCGCAGACCCAAGAAAATGACACTCTTCCTAGTCAAGTCTTTCTGGAAAAGTCCTCTTTATTTCATGATTCAGACTGAAAAACTGGAGCCAGGCTCAGTATTAGCAGTTTTTAAGCAATGTCAAGCAAATGGTGAGCACGTGCATCTTAAATTCTAGAAAGTGATAGATGTGGAGTCAGCTGACAGACTTGGACTTGCTTAAAATGACTCCTGTGTCAACCAAGGTGACTTCTTGGTTCTCTCAGGATTTGGGAAGGACTTTGAGGAACAAAGGGCTTTGGGAAAAATAATTCTGGGCACACTGAGCTCATGGACAATGTAAGAGAGCAGCAGCTACCACTCTTTTCCCACCCTCACCTGTGCCAGGAACCTCATAGGAACTGTGTAGCTTCCTAATTTAATAGTCTCTACATCCAGAGAAATTCTTGGGTGTAAGGGAGGACATCACTTTCAGCTATGTCCTTTTCTTTGCACTCCACAGAATTAAGAAAAGGCTCTCACTGCAAGAGGGAAGGATAAGACCTTGAAATAACAACCATCGTGTTTTCTTTCTTTTTCGCACTTCCTGACCTTTCCCCTAGTGGGCAGCAGTATTCACTTTGTCTGGAGAATTAAGAGTTGTTATGACTGGAAAGCTGGGAGAAAGGAAAGAGTATTTTTCAGAATGTTTATTTCCACCCAGGCTCAGCACGAAAGGCAGATCAGAGAGTTTATGCTGAGACAAAGACTTGTGGGTGGCCGCGGCTGGGGGGAAGCGTGTTGCGCCTGTGGACAGCGCGTGTCTCACGCTCACTCTTGCTTTCCTCCTCGCAGCTGGACGCGAGCCGCCCATGTTATATGCCTCCACATCACGCCAGATGAGCCTCTCATGACCTAAGCATTTGCAGAACCTATCTGAACTGCCCCGTCGTCAGTTCAGCACATTTCCAAATCCCATCTCCAAGCTGTGTAAAGAGAATGCTGATCCTATACCCCAAAAGGGTGGTGCTGAAGGGAGAGAGGAGACACTCACCGGTAGGTGGATTGAGCTGCGGGTTAGCGTGGGACCCTAATTTACCTCCTCATCCAGAAAACAGTGGTGTTTTTAGGACAGACTTGATGTTTCGAAACAAAAGCAACAGAAAAAAAGTTTGTGATGCCAACCTTTCTAAACACCCAAAGATTCTGGGAAGAGGCTTGCTTAGTGGTCTGTGGTCAGTGGTGAAAGGGTTATATATTGCTGCCCTCCATAAATGGGCCTGTGCCACATGAGCTCTGTGTACTTCCAAAACACTATTTCATTTAATCTTTATGACAACACAGTGGAATAGATCTTATTGCATGGACAAGGAAATAGAATCCCATGTTTCTGACCTTAACCACTAGATCACACTGTCTCACAAGGCTGAATGATAGAGAATAAGCATTACATATTTCTTCAAATGTTTTATTTCCTAAACTATATTTATTTTAATGACACATTTTATTTTAAAGGAACATAGAAAGCTTCATACTCAACTTTAATTTGAAAAGCTAGCTGAGTTGCCCTATTAAGTAAAATAAAAAAATGTACCTAATGAGATAGTCTTAAGACCCAGTTCCTCTGCTGGCTTCGATGGTAACATGGAATTTGTGCGTGAAAGAATCTCCTTGTTCACTGAAATAAAAGCTTAAAATGAAAAATTATCCTTAAAGACTTGTCAAAGACCAGCAGCCCTGGATCTCAGCTTACCACAGGGCACAGAAGGCTTGCACCATGTACCTCCCTGGAGTTGGCCTCCGCTCTCTTCAGCCACCCCACCAGGTACCCTAGGGTCCAGGAAGCTTTGGAAAAAGTTTTGCTGGCAGCAAGAGAATAACAAGAGAGTTAAGTCAAGTATTCATTCAAGTTCTCTCCTTTCCAGGGGAATTTGTTGGGGAACTTCCATTACATATCATAAATAAGGTGACCCCCTCCCCCATTTCATCATGGTTAAGCAAGAGAAGAACTTGGTAAGTAAACTTACAGGGTCTTAAGGCTCATTTTAGGAGCTCTGAGATATTTTCAAATAAGTCCTCTAATCCATTTTTTCTCTATGTATGTAAAGCAATATATTTCTGCACCATTTAAGAGAAAAGAAAGTTAGGCAGCTCGAGCTGATAACAGCTGGCTGACAACCTTGAGCACTGGGTATATTGGAACTGGTCCAGATTTTGCATAAGGAGTTCATTTTGGGTTAGTTTAAAAAAAAAAAAAAGGAAGGCATTGGCGCAGATCCTGTTCCACAAATTCAGGAACAAGGAGTTGAGATTCCCCTCAGAAATTGCTAGGAGGTGGCTCTGCAGGTCCGTTTGCCAAGCTCTACGGGATGTTCACTTGTTACCCTGTCAGATACAAGGAGAACCATTAATTGTTCAGGTTTTTCCTCTGACAAACCAATGATTCAATGCAGCCATGAAACTATGCAAAGGTTAATCCCTCCTTTTCTTTTTATCTCTTTCATAAAGATCTATTATTTTTTTAGACTCCAGATTTTTTTAAGCTTGTTTTTCTTCTTCCTCATAAATCCTACACACCTAGACTTAGAATTTAACTTATTAGACTGAGTTTATAGAAAGGAACTTACCACTTACTAAAGAATAGTCCTTTTGTTTTCCTAATCTGTGTCTCTTTCAGAGTAATACAAATTTCATGTTTCAAAATGGCAATAGTTATTTTTAGTTTCAAAGTAACAAGTAATCAATGTTTAAAAAGAAAAAAAAGACAATGCAGACAGGCATAGAGAAAAAAGTAAAAATCAATCCATCTCCAACCCTGGAGAAAAATTTCCACAGCTAACAATTTAACCCATATGTTTTCTTCATTTATTCTTCTTATAAAAGTAAATACAGATTATTTAGTAATTTGCTTTTTTCTACCTATATGATAAATATTTTCAATAACAATACTATAGATAAATACCACTTTTTTGTGTTTTTGAGACGGGGTCTCACTATGCATTTCAGGCTGGCCTTGAGATCACTTTGTAGCCCAGGATGGTCTGAAACTTCCCCCTACCTCAGCCTCCCAAGTGCTGGGATCACAGGCTTGCACCACCACGCCCTGCTAATCCCACTGTTCTTAAGGTGTACAGTACTGTAATGTATAATGGTGCATTAGCTTAATTATATTAATACAAATTTGCTAATCTAAGTAATGCTGTCATTAATTCCTTTGTACATGCATTGCTCTCCACTTGTCCAATTATTACCTTATGATAAATACTGATGCACAGATTTTGCAAGATTAAGTCATAATATTTTGTTTTCAAGAATTTTGATCCATATTATCGAATTGCTTTCTTCCAGGAAAGGGCGCTTCTTTACAATCACACTAACTGTGTAAAACTACATCTTCCCCTCCTATTCTCTGAGTAAAAACCTTTTTTACCACTGTTCATTTGAAAGATGAAAATTCTTTTGTTTTCTATATTACGTTGTTTTCTCTTCAACTGTTAGCAAAGTTGAGCATGTTTTCAAACGCATATAGCTATTTGCATTTCTTAAAAATTGTTTTCTGTTGTCTACCATTTTTCTATTGGGGTATTCATATTTTCCTTCCTGATCTGAAGGAGCTCATTATACAGAAACAGATGACCTCTTCTAGAATGCACTTCAGGGAACTTTATTGCCCAGTGAGACGTTAATAGGTATGCTGAGGAAGAAAAAGGAATTCCATAGTCAGATTTAACACATCATTTCCTAAATTTAATTGACCATCAAGATTTTTTTTTAATCACAGAACATCCATTAGCATCATTCAGGATGCTGGTGTTTTGCACAATAACATCTGAAAAATTGTTCAGTGAAGGATATTAATACTTCATATGTTATATATGTGGAATGGTTTTTCTCTCCATAGTCATTTCTCTTTTATTCTACACATTTATTTTTCATTCAGCTTTTAATTCATGTACTTAAAGTTCTCAGTCTCTTCCTTTTAGTTTAGTAATTTAGAGGTAAGAATGTTGGAATGGTGCTTTGCATCCCAGCTCTACCACTTGTTGGAATCTTAGGAATATTAACCTCCCTTTGCCTCCACTTTATCATCTAGAAAATAGAATAAATAAATAACAAATTCCTCATACAGTTTCTGTGAGGATTAAACCACGTATTTTGGATCAAACACCAGCATCGTTTTGACACAGAGCATTGGGTATTGTTAATGCCAGTGCTGATGAAAGGTTAGGTCTTGGATGATGCAGAAAGTCATTCCTCTTTTCCTATGTTGTGAATAAATGGTCACCCATATTTTTGTGGAAGCTCATTCTAGAACTAGCTGTTTAGCAAAGTTTACTTTTCTCTCCAAAGGTTAATCAGCTTTTTTCAACACTGTTTACTGATTAATGCTTGCTTTTTAAAAAATCTACTATTGTTTTCTTTTCTGAGTTTCTCTCTTCTCAATCTATTTTGATACCAACACCTTTTCATTCCTTTTCAGAAGCTTCATGGTCACATTTGCCTGAATCGGGAGCACATGTTGGATCTGCTCTTGAGTCATCCCTGCCCTACTTGATAGAGTTGAGGAACCCCATGGGGAATTCAGCAATCTCTCTGATACTGGTGGGAAACACTGGTCCTGCACAAATTCCATACTTGCTGTCTCTGTGTCTTGCTCATACCTACTTGCTGTGGACACCTAAGGCCAGGGAAACGGTTCAAGGATTCCTTCAGGCATAGCTGAACCAAGTGCTATTCACTGGTCACAGAAAATCTAATATCCTTAGGCTCCATGTTGACTCTGGAGTCAGCTTCCTCTTTGAAACTTCCTGGATTTGATATTCATTCTCTCTCTCTCTCTCTCTCTCTCTCTCTCTCTCTCTCTGTCTTTCCTCTCTCTTCTCTTCTTTTGTGGTATTGGGGATTGAACCAGGAGAGTTCACACTGATTTGCATCCCCATGTTTTTTCCTTTGACTTGCTTTCTTTCTTTCTTGGTTTTGGTTTTGGTTTTGTTGTTGTTGTTTTGTTTTGTTTTGTTTTGTTTTGTGTTTTGATTTTGAAACAGGTTCCTGCTAAATCCCTAAGTTGTCCAGGCTGAGCCCAAATTTGCAATCTTCCTGCTTCAGTCTCCCAGAGTGCTGGGATTCCAGGTGCGCATCAGCATGCTCAGCTTGATGTCCGCTCTTCTCCTCTGATTTATTCTTGAACCTGAAGCCATTCCAGGAGGAACTTTGACAGCCCTGGAGGAAAGAGGAAGGGGTCGGGGAGGCATCTTCTGATTAGGGTCAGAAGGCAGCTTTGTGAGGCTACAGGAATGAAGAATGGCAAGGGCCAGGTGTGGAAGAGAGGAGGCTGGAAGAAAGCCTAAGGCTCCTGGTGTCGTAGGCTTGAATGGCCTCGGGACAAATGCTCCTCTCATCAGACACAGCCAAGGAAGACTTTCCAGACAGCCTCCTGGAGGCCAACAGCTCCAGGATGTGGAGGTTCAGTGTTCACCTCGATATGGAGCAAAGGAGAATGGCTTGTGCTTAAGAACTAACTCTGGAAACTCTATTGTAAAATTCAGCAGGTAAAAAACAACAAAGAGGAGAAAGTGCTCTATAAGGTGGGTTGTGAGTACTTTCTGAGGAGGAAGATCCAGAAAGAGCACTAACTGACATCCTAGAGATAACTTTCTTCTTTCCTCTCATGAAGAAAGGGAAATGCAGGAATTCCAGGGTGCCGTCCAGACACCGACAGCCAGTTTGGAAGGGCTGTGCAGGCTATGGGACACATGTGACCATTAATGGCTCCAGTGAACTTCGGGGATGAGGCTGCTAATGTTGGGGAGGGTTAAGAGGTCTGGAGAAGTTGTGCAGAAAGGAAGATGAAGAAGACCATCTTGTCACATGATATTGCTGTGGAAAGAAAGGGAACAGGTGAAAATTTCTGGTGGGAAGACAATATCTTTTTGGTATCTCAGGGATAAAGGTCACCTGGATAAGGCTGAAGAACAATGAATTGGCCAAAAATCTGCCTTGTCTCCAACTTCTCAGGAACAGGCTCACACTAGAGAAAAAGTTCTGGCCTTGGCCCTCGATAGAGTCTTCTCTCAGAGTCTGTAGGGGGATTACATCCGGGACTCAGTGGCCCAACACCTACATCCATCTGTTCAAGTCTTCATATAAATTGCTGTGGTGTTTACACAGAACTTACATTCTCCTGTGTATGTGCAATCATCTCTAGGTTATAATACCTTGTACAATGTAAATGTTATGTATAGTTACATGGCATTATTTAGAGAATAATAATAAGAAAAAACTGTGTATATGTCTAAAACAAATTAGGGTAGGTTTTTTTGATTTTTTTTTCTGAATGTTTTTGATCTATAGTTGTTGAATCTGTGGAAGCTGTTAAATCCAACTGCCTCCATAAAGGTGACAGTAGGAGACCCAAACCCAAATCTTAGGTTCAGAATTCTCAGTACTGCTCATGGGAGACATTGCTAGCTCTTTTGTTCACAGTGCCACTTTAAGGAGAAAATAGCATCAGATTTAGACCCACCAGGGATAAGAAAGACATGATTTTTCTGTCTGATAGATTTTCTGTGTTTTTAAAAAAACGGCTACAAGGAATTTAGATACTTCAGACCCTATCCCGTAGTTCACAAAAAAGGATGATTATTGATATGAAATACCTCAAATCCTAATTTATTGAGATAGACACATCTGTATTTCACAATACCTCAAAAGCACACGCACTTTGATTCTGAAGGTCAGAACTGCCTAGAAAAATTAGGGTTGAAATTGTTTATTTTCAAATATGCATATCATTAGCATCTTAAGGGGGAAAGGCATACCCTGAATAGATCTTTCCTACCACCCATTAGCTATTTTCCACAAATCCGAGACAACTGAAGAACTGTAGGCTTAGTGGGTACTAAAGGAGATTAGAGGGTAACCATCCCGAGGGAAGAAACCAGGCATATGAAGCCTGAGCTAGTAAGGAAAGGGTCCAAAAGACATTTCATGGGCAAAAGAGAGGCCAGGGCCTTCCACCCTTTAGAACTTTTGAAAACTGCCAAAGGGAGGGCTGTAAGCAGTGTCCAGGACTCACTGGCCTCTTTCAATCAAATTCTTACAAAAGTATCAGCCCATCCTTCCTGCCCAATCCTTCAGTTTAAGAACACTGACTCCTCTACTGAGAGCTTTGATCTGTGCTGTATTAGGAAGAATTCAAGAATGTAGCTAAACTCTTCTGGCAAGAGCTTGGCGTATGTGAGATCCAAAATCCTGTTTGTGGATCAGAGCTGTTGGCTCTAAATTAGGCAGTAACTTATTCTCAGTGATGTGTGCATGAGGTTCAGAGGTGATCCACATGGCCCCTCTCCCCACCGGCAGTGGTACTTTTGGTTGTGAAGATGCTGTATCTCTGGAAGGGATCAGAGTCATGTGAGATCCCCAGAGTGGAGAGGGATCCAATCAGTGTCTTTTATGCAGGAAAGGTTGGGGTTTTCCAAGGTGAATCCAGGGGTGGCTCTCACTGCTGTGGCTTTGGCAGATGTAACTGTTCCTGCCAGGAGGGACACAAGGAAACTCACCAGAGGAGGTAAAGCCACATGCAGTGGTGCACATCTGTAATCCTAGGACTAAGGGAGGCTGAAGCAGGAGGATTGCAACTTCTAGTTCCACCTGAACCATTTTAGTGACTTAGTGAGACCCTATTTGAAAATTAAAAAAAGGGCTGAGGATGTAGCTCAGTGGTAAAGTGTCCCTGGATTTGATCTCCAGTAGCATAAAAGGAGGAGGGGGGAGGGAAAGGAGGAGGAGAAGGAAGAGGAGAAGGAGGAGGGGGAGGATGTGGAAGCCAAGGAAAGAAGCCCAGGACCTCCTGTTGGATTAGACCAGAAATTTCTCTGAGTGAATGTGAATTTGACATTGACATTGGCACAATTTAGGTTACTTGATGTTGTGACGTTACAATAGTGCTGGAACATTCTCCACAAAGACACTTCTGTCCACGAGGACTGCAGCATGGTTCAGAGAGCCCTCTGAGACTTTGAATGGAGTCTATGATGGTCGGAATCCTTCACACTTTCTGCAGAATTGTAACTAGAGGGTAGAACTGTGACGGAGTGTTCCCACCTTCAGTTTAGATGATACATAATCAATTTTAAATTATTTAAAATTATTGTCAGCTCTCTAAACTAAAATCTTAAAGTGTATGTTACCATTCATACCTAAAGGCACTATCCTCAGGCCTCTTTCCTCTCCTGAAAAATCACAAAGAAGTCTCCACTGCTCTTCAGGTAAATGGTAGAGCAGTTTCTTCCTTTATCTCTAGTTCCACAGCCAACTCCCTCCAGTACTTATCTTGCATTCCTATCAGATTTCACTTTACAGGCCCCTTCGTCTGATCATCTGATCGGTGAGTTCCTTGATAATCACGTTTCAAGACTTCTCGAAAGTATCTTGCTGGTAGCGCGTTGCTCCATCATTTAAAAATTTTACCACCCTTTTCATTTGCCATATTCTTCTTTCGATTACAAGGGCAATAATCCCAATGAAAGTAATCATTTTTCTGGAAGTAATCTGGTTTCCTGAAGCCTCTCTAGCCTGGGGTTTTAAAGGGATCACACTAAACCATTAATTACCTCTCTTCTTACTCTCTTTCCTTCCTTTTTGCAGAACAGATATCATGGTGGGGGACAGTTCATAATCAAGCAGTCACTTTTTGGCATGAGGGTATCCTCGTCTACTATGATCAATTACAGTCGCCTTAACCTTGACTTTCAGTTAAAATCACCCAAGGAAATTTAAAATACATTGAATCCTTGGATTTTACCCCTCACCAAATATATCAAAAACTCTGAGGGTAAAGCCTTAGAGTTGGTATTTTTTTAAATGCTGCAGATGATTGTAATGTGCACCTGCTGATGGGAAGCCCCATTAGGAAGCATGTTTAGCCGTAAGCTACTGATGAGCATCTGTTTGTAGTTAACTGTCAGTCACGCAGTCCTGGCAGAGAGCACTAGCACAAGGACTCTGCAACTATTGCACTTGAATTCTCCCACTCACTGCTTCTTGCCTCCTTGGCCTCCTCCGCTCTGATGCAGGGTTCCTTATACTAAAGCAACTCCCAAAAACTCAGGGATGCTTTCCACCCCTTTCATAAATTCCTGTGCACATCTCTTAGGAGTTAGCTCTTTTGTTACTATCAGTCACTCAGAAAATATGTCTCCCTTTTGCTTCAAATTTATCATTTCCCGTTTTCCCAAGGTGATTCAGAAATGCAGAGCTCACTGATGATGAGTGGGCAGGTGTGCGGGCCTGCGGAACCGCCTCAGTGTTCCATTAATGGCAGAGCACTCTTTGAGAGGCAGCTACAATGGCAGTAACAAGAACAATTCGTATTTCTTCAATCATAAAAAAGACTTACTTCTGAAAACACAGTATGACTTATTGAGACTTTAAGCAATGTTAAAATGCACAATCAGTTCTAAACTTGTTTACCTCAATCCTCTTCTCAGAAATTGAGCATTTGTTTTCAAAGCATTGGGTTGGAGTCTTTTGCTGCTACAATGAAAATCATATCAACAATTGTACTCAGGATATGAAATGCACCTGCACATTAGAACCTATGCAACTTTAATGTCTGTTAACCAACTGATAAGCACAAAGGGGAAAAAAAAGCATAAGCTAGGATAGACAGCAAAGGAGTCAATAAACATTTACTTTCTAAGAATCATCACCTGGAATCATCGGTTAGTATCCTTGCCAGTTCAGTAGAAGCTAATTTATTCATCCATTTTTTCACTCACTCATTCATTTCTTTTTTTTTATTTTAAAGAGAATAGAACAAAACAAAACAAAACAAAACAGAACAAAAAAAAGCAAAAGAAAACAGAATAGAGTCAAACACAATACAGCATTTCAAAACAGAGCACAGAAAGCTACACAGGTCTTCAAAACATAACAACAGGAGATTAACTATGGTTACCCCAGTGTCTCTTGCTTTCCTCAAAATGGTTGTTCATACATTTACTGACAATAAACTCAAACAAAACAAAGCAATACAAAACCAGATACAAAAGAAGAGCACTGCCGGGCATGGTGGCTCACGCCTGTAATCCTAGCACTCGGGAGGCTGAGACAGGCGGATCGTTGCGAGTTCAATACCAGCCTGGGCTACAAAGTGAGCTCAAGGCCAGCCTGAATGGCATAGTGAGACCATGTCTCAAAAACACCAGGGCCAGGGATCTAGCTCAGTGGCCTAAGGGCCTACCTGGCAAGCGCAAGCTCATGAGTTCAATCTCCAGTGCTGCAAAAAAAAAAAAACAACACAAGAGCACTACAGGCCATCAAGTTGGCCAACAAGAAACCAGCGATGGCTACCATAGTGTCCCATTTTTCAAAAGAGCTGCTCCTATCTTCTCACATATTGCAATCAAATTGTAGGAAAGGGATTTAAACCAATCAAATCAAAGAATAAAAACACCGTTGGAATTCAGAACCTTTTTTCCATATTTATTGGGAATTTTGTATCTTATTGAGTCTTTCAGTTTCTTACACTAGGGAGACAATGCGGTGTTCACACATGTGGGTTTGGTTTATTTCACTTATGAGGATGGTCTCAAGTCGCATCCATTTACCTATAAAAGCCTCAATGTGATCCTTCTTTATAGCTGAATAGTACTTCATTGTATAAAAGTACCACGTCTTCTTCATCCAATCCTCAATTGATGGGCATTTGGGTTGTTTCCAAGATTTGGCTATTACAAATTGTGCTGCTATAAACATGGGTGCACATATTTCACTATGGTAAGATGATTTCACTTCTTCTGGGAATATGCCCAGAAGCGGAATAGCTGAGTCAAATGGGACTTCAAATCCTAGCTTTTTGAGAAACCTCCAGACTGACCTCCACAGTGTTTGCACCAGTCTGCACTCCGACCAACAGTGGAGAAGGGTTCCTTTTTCCTCACAGCCTCTCCAGAATTTATTGTTGGTGGTTTTCTTGATCCTGGCCATTCTTTCTGGAATGAAATGAAATCTCAGAGTTGTTTTAATTTGCATTTCTCTAATGACCAATGATACTGAACATTTTTTAATGTATTTATTTGCCATTCGTATTTGTTCAGCTGACAAGTGTGTTTTCATCTCAGATGCCAATGTTTGGATTGGGTCTTTGAATTTCGAGGGCCTGATATTTTTTAATTCTTTATATGTTCTAGATAGAAGGCCTTTGTCTGAAGGGCAGTTGACTAAAATTTTTTCCCAGTTTGTGGGTTTTCTTTTCACTCTGTTGGAGATTTCTTTTGACATGCAAAACTTTTTAACAAGACAAGATCCCTGTTGTTGATTCTGGGAAGTGTTTCCCATGCAGTTTGGCTTTTGTTCATGAATTCTCCACCTACCCCTATGTTTTCAAGATTTCTACCTACTTTGTTTTCCAGCAGATTTAGTGTTTCTGTTTTAATATTTAGATCTTTGATCCATTTTGACTTTAGTTTAGTGTATAGTGATAGGCTTGGGTCTAATTTTAGTTTTCAGCATATGGAAAGCCAGTTTTTCCAGCACCACTTATTAAAGAGGCTATCTTTCTTTCAGTGAACATGTTTGGCCCCTTTGTCAAAGATAAGGTGGCTGAGTGTGTTTGTACTTGGGGTTGTATCTTCTAATCTATTCCATTGATCCTCAGGTCTGTTTTGATTCCAGTACCATGCTGATTGATTACAGTAGCTTTGTAGTATAATTTCAAGTCTGGGATTGTGATGCCTCCTGTCCTGCCCTTGCTGCCCAGAAGTGCCTTTGCTATTCTTGGTCTTTTCTGGTTCCAGATGAATTTTAAGAATGATTTCTCTAGATCTGTGAGGTATGCTAATGGTATTTGAATGGGAATTGCATTAAATCTGCATAATAATTTTGGGAGAATGGCCATTTTCACAATGTTTGTTCTTCCTATCCATGAGCATGGAATGTCTTTCCATTTTCTGAGATCCTCTTTGATTTCTTTTTTCAGAGTACTGTAATTTTCATTGAATAGATCTTTTGCTTCTGTTGTTAGGTTGATTCCTAAGTATTTCATTTTTTTGGCTGCTATGATAAAGGGTGTGGTTTCTCTTATTTCTCTCTCAGTGCGTTTGTTGTTTGTGTACAGGAATGTGACTGATTTCTGAGTATTGACTTTGTATCCAGCTACATTACTGAATTTGGTTATGATATCCAGAAGTCTTTCTATGGAGTTTTGTGGGTCTTCTATGTAGACTATCATGTCATCTGCAAATAGTGATAACTTAACTTCTTCCTTTCCTATTCTTATTTCTTTTATTTCTGTCTCTTGTCTAAGTGTTCTGGCTAATATTTCCAGCACTATATTGAATAGGAGCGGTGATAATGGACATCCTTGTCTTGTTCCCGATTTTAGAGTGAAAGGTTTCAGTTTTTGAGCATTTAATGTGATACTGGCTGTTGGTTTGTCATAGATGGCTTTTATCAGATTGAGGTAAAGGCCATCTATTCCAATTTTCTGTAGGGTTCTTATCATGAAAGAGTGTTGGACTTTGTCAAAAGCTTTTTCTGCATCTATTGAGATGACCATGTGGTTCTTATCTTTGGCTCTGTTGATATGGTGTATTACATTTATTGATTTGCGTATGTTGAACCATCTTTGCATTCCTGGGATGAATCCCACTTGGTCATGGTGTATAATCTTCTTGATGACTTGCTGCATTCTGTTTGCCAGTATTTTATTGAGCATTTTTGCATCTATGTTCATTAGGGAGATTGGCCTGTAGTTCTCTTTCTTGGTTGGGTCTTTCTCTGGTTTTGGTATTAGGGTAATACTTGCTTCTAGGAATGATTTAGGGAGACTTTCTTCCTTTTCAATTTCATTGAAGAGTTTGAGGAGTGTTGGCATTAAGTCTTCCTTG